>JBAHVQ010000528.1:198396-212990 GCA_036872915.1 Nanipora kamurai
CATCACTAGTATCACCATCATCAATATCATCACTAGTATCATCATCATCATCATCATCACTAGTATCACCATCATCAATATCATCACTAGTATCATCATCATCATCACTAGTATCACCATCATCACCACCATCATCACCATCACTAGTATCACCATCATCACCACCATCATCACTAGTATCACCATCATCAATATCATCACTAGTATCATCATCATCATCATCATCACTAGTATCACCATCATCACCACCATCATCATCATCACTAGTATCACCATCATCATCATCGTCACCAACACTAGTATCACCATCATCACCACCATCATCATCATCACTAGCATAATTTCCATCACCATCATCATCATCATCTTCACCATCACCACCATTTTTCTCTTTCAAATTTATCATGGATACAAAACAAACCTGGTACAATTACAGTTTCCACGTTTGTGACATCGGATATCTCTAATGCAGCAAGCTGCTTCAGATTACTTTCCCTAAACATCAGTTGAAAATGGTTGTTAAAGACCAACACAAAAGTATTTAAATCTCAATCCTTTGAAGTTTTGCATGGTGAAAGGACGAAAAGATCGAAAGCTTAGCAGTAAAATAATACGTGGTGTACCACAAACTATAGATAGTTTATTTAAATCTGTTGAACAGAACACAAACTGTAATTTATCAATCTAGCCCCAGCTCAATCCATCAATTTTAATTTTCCTACTTACAAAGCATTAGGTGATGTTGGCAACACAGATTGTTGTGACATCCAATGCAAACTGTGATATATTTGTAACATGAATGCCGCCCTGGGAAGGTGCAATGACGTCACGGTGTAACTCCCGAGGGATTGCAGACCTGCCTGACAAGAAAACGGCATATAAACATTAAGATACTCATTAACCCTTTCCCGCGTGATATTTTCCTTTTGTTCTCTGTTTTCTTATTGTTTTATGCTTTGTTCTTCCAATTGTTCTATCATACTATGTCATAACTTGTTGCTGTATAACGACACTATGCAGGAAAGGGTTAATAGTTCACGGAGAAAATACAATAGAAATGGCTGTCTAATTAGTATTATCGGACAAATTCCCAGACCAATTATGAAATTCCAGACCAAAAGAAAAGAAAACCCCATATAGTTCGGACACTTATATTGTATCTATTATTTAAAACATAAGTTATATATTTCTGATTGAGCACAAAATACTTACTCTCGCACTCAGTCTTGCAATAATATGCATTAATATAAGTAGATCCCTACAGATCGATATCCTTGAAGCGGTTTGCTGTCCCAAAGAACTTGAAAGAATACGGACAGACACTCCACTGGCGAAGAGTCGCCTTAAGTTGAGATGTTGGGCGGATACATCTGTGCCTAAAACGAGAGTTAATTGGACAACATTTCAAATTATGTTTCACTGATAAGAGATTTTCACTAGAAATTGAAGTCGAGATATAATCACCGTCGTGCTTTTTGTGAGTAACTGTCACTTAAACAACATAACTGTGTCATTAAGTGTTTGTGAGATCTCACTACATTGAAAAATCAACTGCCTTATTTTCGAATCAGTCATAAAATAGTTACAAAATAGACTAAACGTCAAATAAGCGTTGTCTCCAACGGACAGTTTCACGGTAGTCGAAGCCACGGTACAA
The DNA here is from genome assembly GCA_036872915.1 of Nanipora kamurai. Classification (NCBI taxonomy): domain Eukaryota; kingdom Metazoa; phylum Cnidaria; class Anthozoa; order Scleralcyonacea; family Helioporidae; genus Nanipora; species Nanipora kamurai. The sequence goes on from JBAHVQ010000528.1 coordinate 200,054, forward strand.
GTAGGGCTAAACGCTTTGTCGTCATCATAATTAAATCACAAGTATGTTGGTAAACTTGAATTTCAAAGGAAACAAGTCTCCAATTAGTTAAGTGACAAACATTAGCGATTAACGTTGAATGCAACTGTTTCCGTAAGCTACGATTTTGAATTTGGCTTCTGTTAACAACTTTGAACAGAAACGTTCACTAATTTCATCTTACCGATATCTTCCATATCTTCTTCTTCTACGTCTTTTCCAATGTCTAATACGTTCAAAACAGTTTCGATAGCTTCGACAAGATTCTGAATTTTTTGCAACCTGCAATGTACAACCAATGTGCCTCAGTTGACAGCATCTGTGAAACGAATTTACCGCCCAGCAAAGAATATGGATAATGAAAGTTAGTTCACCATAATTGTCTGTCTGTCTGTCTACCTATCTGTCTGTCAGCCGGCCAGCCATCCATCCATTCCGTCTGTATCTGCTTGTAAGTCCGTCTGCCTGCCTGAAGCAATGTAGCATTTGCCACAATACCTCATCTCCATCTGCATCACGAACTGTTTCTCACGAGTAGATGCATCGTTTGAACTTGACTGATCTTCCTGGACGACGAGAACTCCAGCTATCTCTTGTGTTATTTCAGTCGGATCGCATCCACGCGTTAGTTCGCATTCCACCAGGCCAATGTGCTCAAGAGAAAGCTGTAAGACCAGTATATTGTAAGACCATGTAACTAGTTGTGGGACCAGGCTGGATTTAGTAGAAGAGGTGCCACCGATATCGATATTCCCCCAATGATTGATAGTTCAAAGGATGAACGGCGCCATTCACTCGCTACGAATTATGAGCTCTCTCTGACCCACGTATTAAGAGGGGGTTCCTTTTGGACAAATGACCTAACTGTTTGTTTGTCAGTGTTCAAACATGCTATTTGCTCCAATTAAACTGTTATTTTATTATTATTTTTTTCATTACCTGCTTTGAAACTAGTTGAATACACGTAACAAGGTTTTCAATGTCATTTCTCTCAGATTGATCTACTAAAACAAAATCAAAACACGACATTACGATACAATGGGCTCACTTGGATTTACATATAAACTTCGGCTCGATTAGTTTTGGTTGTATTTGATCAGATTAAATGAGATTACACATTTTTACCTTCAATACTGACTACATTTTTACTTTACAATACTATCCATTCGTCCTTTCATTCTTCCATCCCTTCATCCTCTCGTCCGTCCTTTCATCCCTTCATCCTCCCGTCCGTCCTTTCATCCCTTCATCCTCCCGTCCGTCCTTCCATTCCTTCATCCTCCCGTCCGTCCTTCCATTCCTTCATCCTCTCGTCCCTCCTTCCATCCCTTCATCCTCCCCTCCGTTCTTCCATTCCTTCATCCTCCCGTCCGTCCTTCCATTCCTTCATCCTCCCGTCCGTCCTTCCATTCCTTCATCCTCTCGTCCCTCATTCCATCCCTTCATCCTCCCCTCCGTTCTTCCATTCCTTCATCCTCCCGTCCGTTCTTCCACCCTTCCGTTCACCCGTCCTTTTATACGTCCGTACATTCTTCCGTCCGCCCTTCCATTCGTTCTTTCGTTCGTTCATTCTTCCGCCGTCCTTTCATTAGTCGGCCCTTCTGTCCGTACTTCCGTTCATTCTTCGCTGTTTCCATCCTTCCATCAGTCTGTCCGTTCGTCCATCCATCCTTCCGCAGTTCCGTTTATCCTTCCTCCGCCACTTCGTTCCTGACTTTTACCCCCGCAACTCCGCATTTCCTTACTTTTTCAACTCCTTTTTCTAGCACTCTCTTCGGCATTTCCTCTGCACTTCCTTTCTTCCTTCCTTCGTATTCCCGTTTTCTTTCCTGTAACTACATATTGAACGTAAACGTCACTTATACTTTCTCCGTAAAGTAGCCACCTGACCAGTACTGCATGAATACACAGCCTACGGGGCTACGAAGCTGCATCGATCATCATCATCATTTTAATATCCAGCTGGCCTAAATTTCTCATGTACCTTCAATCGAAAACGTATCTGCCATCGTGGCAAACATTTCTTCGGAGAATGGATTCCAATGTAAGGTCTCCAAATCATCACACGGACGAAGAAACGATATGGCTTCCTGTAGGGGCAATTTTCCAGAAGGTTTGTTAATGGACACACGTTCAATACGGCACTGCGCCACAACTACCACATTCGAGATAATTCTACACACTAGATTACATCCTCTCCACCACACTAGATTACATCCTCCCCACCACACTAGATGACATCCTCTCCACCACACTAGATTACATCCTCTCCACTACACTAGATGACATCCTCTCCACCACACTAGATGACATCCTCTCCACCACACTAGATGACATCCTCTCCACCACACTAGATGACATCCTCTCCATCACACTAGATGACATCCTCTCAACCACACTAGATGACATCCTCCTCTCCACCACACTAGATGACATCCTCTCCACCACACTAGATGACATCCTCTCCACCACACTAGATGACATCCTCTCTATCACACTAGATGACATCCTCTCCACCACACTAGATGACATCCTTTCCATCACCACGGTACACATTTATTGACGACCAACAAAACAAACCTTTCGAATGATTGTCACAAGATCCGTAACCACATCTACAAATAAACCCAACGGTTTATTTGCCGCCTAAAACAAGATAATATTTTTTTGAGATTGTCACCTGGCCTTCCCCGAAACGACGGCCCTTTTCATTTTATTCTGACAAACGCCAGGCAACTTTTCTAAGCAGGGTGATGGCCTTGGCCCACTATCCCAGTCCAAGGGTTGAACGGATACTTCTGTCCTGTATCATCAGCTATAGTTACAAAGATTACCACGCATGGCTTTTTATCTTAATTTCTTATTTGTGGTTTCTTCATGAACAATCTAAACATGGATTTCCTGAATTTGATTCGACTTCTCTTTAAACCAAAAGACGAAGCGCTCGGCCTCTGTACGAGGTCTAAATTTCATAATGGCATTGTTGTTAATAAATAGTTAATTACGCCACACCAGAGAAGATCCAAGCATACGAAGGTCCCTATTCTGAGACGAGTCATGACATGTTCTCAGATTGCCTAGGAACGATACATAGGGAGTACAGCTCGCCCGATTCAACGATATTAAAGGTCGGTACCTCGTTCTCTCGGTTTTTGACAGAAGATTACGTTTAATCATTTTTCACTTCGTTCAAAACCATCTAAGCACCTTAACACTCTCTTTCCCAGTTCAACATATTTCGTCGGAGTCCATACCACTTTTATTACCTCGTGATACTGCACAACACAAGCGTAAAACCGTGACCACATCTGTAGTTGTAAATCTGAAAACTCGTCATATAAAAGTTCATTTCCGTAGGCAGAACTTTGAACCTAAAGAACAAAAATATGAAGAAGAAATACGTTCAGGCGATGACAGTGTGTATTCAAGTACTAAAGGAAAATAAGTTACATACCTGTGCATCGATCAGAGCGATAACTTGTTCTTTCAAGTAAGATCTTCTTATTGTGGTCAGGGGTCGTCGGGCTGTGCTGTCAAAAATCTTCGAATGACGTGATAAAAAATATTACAGTGAGAAAAAAACAACAAAAAAGAGGAGAGAATGATACAAACTGAGAAGAAAGGAGAAGAGAAAAGAGGGGAAGGCAAGAGAAGATAAGAGAAGACAAGGGAAGACAAGGGAAGACAAGAGAAGACAAGAGAGAAGAGAGTTATAAGAGTCAAATTCACACAGTCTACATTGCTGGAAGAGGCAATGACACGTCTAACATCAAAGAGATCAATCCGAATATACTCAAAAGTTTTCAAGCCAAATACGTTTCCAATTAAACTATACCTTGATTGCCTTATCAATTGTGTTGTTGGAAAATCTTCCTGGATAAAACAAATAGTCCAGATACGCTTCCTGAAATAGGAGAAGTAGATAAAATTAGACGAAAGAAAGTTCTCAACGGCAAGATGGCTGTTGCACTTGCTCTGTCATTCATGGACTGTCATTGTTGTAATGATGTTTATAACTTACCCGTGGGTCTTGATAGCCTGCGATGGGTACGTCGGAGGGGATTTCACTTTCAAGGAAAACCTTTCGCCAGCCACTAGGGGATAGTTGTGAGCTATGAAAATAAGAAACTTTTAAAGCTAGTGAATTTTCCGACACATATCCGGCAGCCTACAAACCTTTTAACTTTCTGTGCCGTTTTATGTACTGCCTACGTAGCATCCTATATTTTTACATTGCTTTCTGAACTATCATTATGTACTGCCTACGTAGCATCCTATATTTTTACATCGCTTTCTGAACTATCATTATGCACCGTGACGTATGCAGGCTGCAATTTACGTATCAAGAAAGTCTTAATACATGTATCTCAAAATTGAAGTAAGACGTGGAAAAAGTATAAGAGAGGTTGCGGTATAATTTGAAGAGTTCTTTCAAATAAGACAAACCTAATTTCCATTGCACAGACACAGGGAAAGTTAGTTTTTTAGAGCGTTTGAAATTAGTTCTCAAACGAACCAATGTTTTCAGTCAAAATTTAGATGAGAGTACGCAATCTTCCTTTGATTACTAAACTTTGATTTATAATGTATTTCGTCCTCTTTGCTTTACGAATTATTAATGAGTTTGAGAAAATAATAGCAAATATCACAATTGCACCTTTCTATTGGGGCATACTGCACAACTGGAACTCCATCATCTGACATCCACAATGTCCATACTTGTTTAGATGTGACAACAAAGTCCACTAAGTTTCCCTGAAAATCAAACGGAATTATGGCAAAATCAGGACTTAAAGATTGTCTGCACAATATGCTCAAAATGTCAGCTTTAATATCATAAATATTTTGCCGTTGCCTTACTGTTACAGCTTATACACCTCGTTCAGTGCTACCCTGTCCAGCATTCCAGCGGTCATTCTTCTGTGTTTGTTTCTTAGTGTATCAAGTAAAGGAATATGACAAACCTTTGAAGCAAATAAGTTTTTAACTGGAACAAGAGTCATCTCCCCATCCATATTCACCACTTCATATATTGAAAACTAACAGAAATTGGGGGAAAAGGAGGCATGTTAGTCCTGAAAAGATATCAAAACAAGTAGGATTTCTTTTTAATAATGCATGGGTATACAGACCTGTACATGCTGGGCAAAGGAAAGAAACACACCAAGATACAAACTTTGTGAGACTAAATGCACTGCCTTCCTTAGCAAGTGACTTTGTCCTAAAATAAATCATGCAAAATTACTCACAAAATTACACACATTTCCTCGTTAAATAAATCGTTGCAAAACATCCTGTGATCTTCACCCAGCCAGTTTTCTGTTTGTCTGTTGATCTGTTTCCCTTTCTGTCCCACTGTCTGCGTAAACATTATGCCTTAGTTGATTCTTCTTTTTATCTACTGTATTCCATCCCTCCATCCCTTTCCAACTTCCTTCATCCAAACATCATCCCTCACTTCCTTCATCCTTATCTCCTACCATATATCGCCCCCCTTTTCCAAGAAAATATACTTCGTTGAAATGTCATGTTAGTAATGTAATAAAGTTGACAAGTAACTCAGGGCTGTCATGATACCTGAAATGCCTTGTACATCTATATCATCTGGAACATCATCAATCAGGTTTTTCACTGCAATACATTCCTGATTCTGGTGAAGAATAATTTTTTTCAGAAAAGTTCCAGTTAAATTTCTAATGATTAATAGACAGTATCACTGTGGCTTCAACAGAACACTGTGACATGAAATCATGTGTGAATGCAAAAAGGAAACAAAATAATGGCTGCCTATTGGTTAATTATCAATGGAAAATCAGGGATAGGTGATGAAATATGTTTGGCAGTGTTTTATGACCAACTTATAAAGATTTTGTTTGTTAATTCTTTAACAGGCTGAGCTCATCGCTTGAGTAAAATGGGATAAATAGGTTTCAATTTTTATTTGGACAAATGTTCTGTCAGGTTGTCCAAGACAATCAGATTGTGAGAAGGGCAAGCCAAGATTCAAGTTATTTCTGAGCCTTGTGTGCTACATGTGCAGTGCAACTGATTTGCTTAGCTCCAGGCTCAAGAAAGGAAAGTGAAGTTCAATTCAGTCAATCACCCATATCTACTTTTGCATGCAGAAATAATAAGTGTAAAGTGCCTTATGGCAAATAATTTCCATATGAGGTCAGCGGGAAGACCAATTTACTAAAGGTACATTAACAATTTACTAAGGTACCTTTTGTACACCAAAAGAAAAAAAACAAAAGTGAGAAAAGAAACAAACCTGCTAAAGCTCACTCAAAAAATTCTAGTAACTGATGAAAATTTGATAATCACCAATAAAAGCAGTGTGACATTGCCTGCTAGTCAAGAAAAAATGCAGCTATTCTTTTATCCAGTGTTACCCTTTAAAACTGGCAAACTTGGATTTTAAAAAGCTTAACGTACCCGGCAAGTCCAAATCCGTATTTTGTAATCTCGGCACAGAGTAAATACACATGTTTGTCTTGAAATGGGATGAATGACAACACTGACCACACTGTAACTTGCATAGCCATCTCCACTAACAAATGAAAGCATTTTAAAAAACATCAGTTCACTCTTAAGATTCTAATTACATGTAATTATATGCCAAGACAGTAAATTGTGTCTTTCCCTCACAGGCAGTCCTGTATCATCCTTTTGCATGGAACCAGGAGTAGCTACAATAAAATAGTAGCTATTACTTCTATTAGTTTCATTCACTATGTCTATTGATCTATGAGCTTATGATTACAAGAATTTAATGGTTAAATTGCTTACCGCATTCGTGATGGAACAAGACCACTCCATAGTCGTTGCATCATACCTGTTTGTTTCAACTCAAACTGTTCAACAGGTCCTAGAACAAGGTATAACAGGAACTAAGCACTAACAAATACAACTTGTATAAAATTTTGATAAATTTAATAAAATTTAAGAAATAATAATTACTGTAAGGTTTACATAAATAGAACATGCAAACTAAACCAAGATATTAAAAACCATAGGGTACTATTACACTAACCCTAATGGAACAACTTGTAAAAGAGTAAGATATTTGTGAATTTCATAAAGTAGATGTGGATGGATGCTACCATGTTTGCATGCAGTGTTAGCTGTATAATAACCAAGATCAAGAAGTCTTTTTTCATTTGAATTTAAAAGTTAAACAAAGGAGGTTTTTTGGGGTTTTTTTATCTGATTACAAGGTTGAACTGCAGATGAAGATGATAAACAAAGAAATTACATCACAATGACATGTTGCTAAGTTGAAATGTTTTACACCTGTATATATAAGAAGAATGTGAAATGGATCAAATGCTCCTTGAAATTGCAGGTCAACATATCTGATTCTGTGCTCTGATTTTCCATAATTTTTAAAATGGTTGAGCTTAGGCATACCTAGCTTGTCTGCCCTACATATGTTCCTACTACTGTACTTACCTTGGCTTTGCAAAGGTGGTAGCTTCACCAGTAGGGGAACACCATCATTTGTTATTAAACTAAACAAGCAGTGACCATCCTGACAAAGCCACCCCCTATATGATGTGCAGCTATGAGAAAATGTGGCAAAGTTCCATGGCTTGTACAGGTCAAGTAAATTTGCATCACTGAAAATAGACTGTGTGCTGATAGTAACTCGTGGTGATAAGGAGAAGTCCTAAAGATAAGCAGTTCAAGTGTAAGTTGCACAGGCTCCACAAGGTCAATGTAACAGTCTTTGATTGCGTACTGTAAGATCTAATGGCCTTTATAAGATTTAATAGCCTTGTCAGTCCTGCTATTCGTTGTAATTTTTAAAACAAAGTATACTAAAACTTTTGTGCTAAATAATTCAGGTCACAATCCACCTACATGTCTCAGCATATGTGTTGTGCAATATCTTACACACCTTGCTCTCTCCACTTTTCTAATTAGAGTACAAATTTGCCCCACTACTCCAAATAATTCACCAAAATTTGCCAAGCTGAACTTAAAACAAAGTATACTAAAAAACATTTGTGCTAAATAATTCTGGTCACAATCCACCTACATGTCTCAGCAGCCTGTTTGGATGAGGAAAGGAGAAGCGATGAACAGAATTGGTAGTGGCAGCTAGTACAAACACTGCTGATGCTTTCTCAAAGATTTCCACATTTGGTAAAAGTGATGCATTCAAGAAGTGAATTTTCAACACATTCCCAAGCAAATTGACATCAAGAGATTCCTCAGATAGTTCTAGGACATTCTTAGATGTTCTCCTAAAGAAATAATATTTGTATCACACTATTTACATGTACAGTGTAGCTGCACCATGAATCAGTATCATGGAAATATCCCTATTTGTAAAACTGGTTTGGATCTCAAATAATAAAATAAGTGTAAATTTGACCATCCTTGGTTATAAATACCACAAGTAACTAATCCACTCAAATAATATTAACTCCTTCACATCCACATCTCTCCCTTAGAGGAGTCAAATCGACTGGCATTAACCAGAGTAAAATAATCTGACATTAGCCAGAATAAAAGTTTCCCATGGCAGGGATACAGTGAAAACAAAGATTATGTTTAAGAACAAGGCTTTGCAGAGAAGGAATTAATACTTCTTCTCTTTCACTATATTAAATAAATAATTCATATTTTTATATACTAAGAGTCAATTTTTGTTACTCTTTTCTTCTGATTGGGCAAGCAGTCCTCGCTATTTAAAACACTGTTCAAAGATACTTTACACATTTTCTTCTGTCATTTGACACTTGGTACATAACAAAACACTGATTTACTTGAGAAGTACCTTGGAGAAAATGTGTGTTTTGTGGCTGGAACTAGTACATAAATGTGTACATTGTTCTTGAGAGTACTTGGAATGTACAAATTTCAGTTTTAGTCTAAACTACAGCCACACTATGCATATAGCTTATACTAAATAATAATACTTTAGTGCACTCTTGTCCTTTAATTGGTTAACACAAAAGTAAATTTTGTAACCAGCTCTGACTTTGACGAAATTTAAACTCTTGAAATTTAGATCTGATTGCTGTTGTCTCTTGGAAGCTATAGTTTGGTTTCAATCTCCACTAACTGATAGCTTTCATAAGATACAACTAAAAACTTCACGGCAAAATGTTTGGATTCCACCTCAAGTGGAATAAACCAACCAATACACTGAAGTCCATCTAGCCACAAAGCCAGGCTGCACAATTTCCGTGGACTCAACCCTAGAGCTTGTGATGGGCACTTACATATTTCCGGTGCAGACCTTACGCTTAACTGAATTTCAGAACAATACTGCACTACTCTTTTACTCATTATGATCACAGAAAGTACAAGAACGTTCAAATACAAAGCCGAGATCCACGAGTGACCCTTTAACATTACCAATAAATAAAACGATTTCTGCCCAAGGATTCCACTGTTGAGGTATCTTTGAATGCAAATCCACCACCCCCAATTGACTTGATGTGTCCATCTGTTTTAATAGTTACATCAGATGATGATATGGTGTCTATTTCGATGATTTGGCACTGGGGTTGCTCGATTTGCAGCAAGACTTCGCGATAAGTTTCAAATGCTCCCTCGTCCGCCATATTGGAAACTAATTAACAACCACGCGGGAAAACTAAGAAATGACGTCAAGATGTCATATTCAAAATTTTTGAGTTGGTGGGAGCGCTGGGGAGAGCGAAAGGTCGCGGAAGAAATCACACAGACCTCTAGGCCCTCTACTTCTATGGTGATTTTGCTTTAATGTTTAAGCCAACCAGTAGTTAATAAATTGAACCGGAATGGCCGAATCTCTCAAAAATTATCAATCTCAGCGCAGACTGATGTATTTATCTGACTTTTACGGTAAGGTTAATTCTCAGTCCAAAAAAAACATTGAGAAAAGATCTTTTAGGTGTTCTTTCGAGTCGATTTCAGTTTGAAAAAAAAATTCAAGTAGAACTTCTCGCGTTGATACCATAAATATCATACAAGCTATTTACTAATTTAGTAGCTTGGATCATTGAGGCTACGTGCTAGCGTTGATGTCAGGCCTGTGTATTTTGAATTAAGATCGTTTACTGAATGCTCTAATCTAAAACAATTAATTTCTCGGTGAATTTAATCGCTTTAGACAACTTTTTCCTTTTTAATGATACAACAATCTTGCTCAAATGCTGGCATTATGCTCGATGCTTTTGCCATGCTATTATGCTCAAAATAATGGTAGCATATTGCCAAAGCCTATCAGTAATATGACACCACTTGGAGCACAAGTTCCGACGAGGAAATAATCACCACTTATTTTTACCGCCATATCAAATTACTGTAAACTTTCTCCACATCTTCGGTATCGGAGATGGAGAATAGCAGCAGTATTTTCAGGGTTGTTCGTGTAGGTGACTTAACAGAACTCCTCAATATTCTTAAAAACCATCCTGAACTGGACATCAATCTTCGCAACGAAGACAACGAGACCATGTTGATTTGTTGCGTCAAGTGTTTGGAAAGGAAATGGATGTTGCCATTTGGCGGTGAATTCACAGCAATGTGTGAAATGTTATTAGAGCAAAATATTGATGTAAACCTAAAAGACCATACAGGGAATACGGCCTTGCATTACGCGGTAGAACTACAGTTGTTTGAGATTTCAAAGTTGCTGATCAAAAATGGCGCGCGATTCGACATTTGTGGGAAAGACGGCGTCAGCGCTTTGGATTTGGTTGTGAAGAGCGGAGACATCGACTGGGTCCGATATATTTGTGAAGTTTCTTCAATAAAAGTGAGTCACTACATTCTGGCAAAATTAGGGATAAGTTTTTTGAGAGTATGACGGGAATCGAATCAGTAACCCTCTGATTTCTGATCGTCGATGAGATGCTGTAACCATTGAGCTACACGGACTGAGATGGAAGAGTGAAGTACTGTAATATATATATACAGTATCATTGGCCGAACTGTTTGCGTATTTACAAGGTCAATCGTAGTTAATATCGCATACAGTTCAGACGTGAATACCGTATCATAGAATAGAATAAAACTTTATTTATCCACGCTGCCCTCATCACCCGTAGATGTTTTTCATGAGGGCCGTCACACGAGTTACATTATATATTAAAAATCTAATAAGTTAAATATCAATTAGGAGATATAGAAATAACAATAAGCGCGAACACAGTTCAGGGAAAATATAGGAACAATACAAGGAAAAATACAGGACTATACATCGATGTCTGACTCAATTCTGCTTTATTTTATCAAATTCTTAAGGCTTCTTAAGGATTTTGTTAGCTTTGCCTGCATAGGTAGACTATTCCATAGCACAGCCCCATTATATTACTTATTCAACGAACGAATCTGAAGATGCATGTTTGCGAACTATTTGGGGGATACGAAGCATTTGTTCCAAGAAAACCAAAGAGAAGGGTTCATGTAAATTTGGACGATCCTGTATCCATATTTCTAAAACTCATCAATAATTTGAGGAAAATTCTAAAGAAATTAAAGTTTAATCAATTTCTATCTACCTTGTTGCAGAACTGATTAAATAAACATCAGTATAAAAAAACATGATTTTTTTTTTCTTTCACTCCTGATGATGACTACAAGATACTCGAAACGTTGAGAATTAAACATCAGTGTCTGTATCACATTTACAGACATTGATGTATTATTAATCAGTTCTGTGTCATACTTACCGAGACACTAGTGTCTGTATCTACAAGTTTTGCATCGGCTTTCCCACACTTAAATTGAAATTTTACGTTAACATATAACTTGTCTTAACTTTTCTTTTTACAGTACAGTAATGTGAAATGTAGTAACACGAGACGTTTTAGAAGTCATTTACAAAATTCGCGTCCGTTCTGTATCGGGATACAGTCGCTCGGCTTTGCCCTGGTGACTGTATACCCCGATACAGAACGGCCACTCATTTTGTAAATAGTACTTACAATACTGATTAAATTTCCATTTTCTTTTGTTTTTCCTTTATGAACTATTTATGAATTGGATAATAGCTGTTGTAGTTTAGCCTTCTTTCAGCAAGTTGTTGTTAAACGCATTTTCTAACATTACAAAAATCTCAGTTAATGGAGAACCTTGTTTCTATTCAATAGATTCACTGTGGAGCAAAACTGGAGCGTTGGCTTTTTCACAAATTTTTATCCACCAAACACACGTCTTGTGTCAAGTGGCTGTGTCAACACTATCCTGAAATAATCGACGAAAAGGATGAATCATCGTTGACGGCTGTTCACGTCTCAGTCGTGAAAAATAACGTACGCACATTGAAAATTCTTTTAGACATTGGTGCAAGTATCGAGGCAGTGGATAATGAAGGGCGAACAGCACTTCATTTTGCTGTTGGTTAGTACAGAGCGTAACACCATGTTTTGTCATTTTTTGTGATTTTGTTTCTGGTTTGGTATTTTTTTTTTTGCTATTTGAGGGACATGTTCTGAAGGGGAAGTGATCGCAATCAAGAAGACAATATCAAGCAATGAATATTATTTAAGTTAGGAATGGAAAAGAATTAAGTCAAAGGGGAAGGTAATGATGAGGGGAAAAACGAATGGAGAAAGTGAGTGGAAAATTTCAAAATATATTTAAGCGAGCGCTGCACTTCCACTAAAAAATTATTCAAATAGTTGGAACTAAATCGTGTAGGAACGAAGCTCAGAGGTGTACTTCCACAACCAACAAAATCGATGGTTCCTGACTAAAGACTTTGCATGTATAACCCATTCTCGTGGATAGCGTGGAGTGTTTGGTTTGGGTGCGTGCGAACTAGTAAGAAGCAGGCAAATGTGAGCGTAGGAAGCGTCCTGCCGACTGTTTCCCATTCATTTAACTTTCATTTAAGTCACAAATCGACCCGATTAGTCGGAGTGGGTAAAACTAGCGTAACCTGCACGAAAACGCTTCATTTCAGTATTTTGGGAGT
>JBAHVQ010000528.1:213090-233361 GCA_036872915.1 Nanipora kamurai
AAATCGACCCGATTAGTCGGAGTGGGTAAAACTAGCGTAACCTGCACGAAAACGCTTCATTTCAGTATTTTGGGAGTAGGAAACCCGAACACGTCAGTTTGACGTCTTCTGGACGCTACTCTGGGACTCTTACATGGAATTCACGAATGAAATATGAAAATTTCATCCTTAAAACATGTTTGTAAATGTATTTCTTTATTTCACCAGTAATTCAGACGCCACGCGGAAATGCCAGGCGTTGAAAATCTACACAAGACAGCATATATAATTTTCAAATGTTGAAAGTTATTTGAACGCGGTCGCGACTCTCATGACCCAGGTGCACAAGGGAGTTGGTTTCTTTCCCGTTATTTCCGTGAAATCGTTGAGGTTTTCTTGATTAGTGACTTCGCTGCCAGAATCAATCAGTTTGTACAATTCCATAATGCCGTCTGTCTGCCACTCGGGGAATCCCATCTGCATAAACGCTGCTTTGGCGTCTTCGTAAGGTACACGTACGTATTTGACGTCCCGGCTCAGTCCTTTGGTGAACGCTTCAGCGACTGCCCCAAAGGTGTGACGGTCGCTTACGACTGTGTACGTCTTCCCCGCGTGTTTCTCGGGCGACGCCAAGATCTCGGCAGCAGCTGAACCTGCGTCTTCAACAGCCACAGGTGTGTACAGGGCTCTAGGTTCCACAGGGCCATAAAATACGGACTGGTCTTTGATGGTGCCTTGATAGGCAAAGTAGTTATCGATAAATAATGGCAGTCGGATGAACGTATACGGTACGCCTAAACTCGACACTGCAGTTTCTATTTCCTTGAACTGCTTCCCAAAAATTGTATCGGTGAGGTCAGCTGTTGCAACGCTTAAGACGAGCAAGTGTTTCACGCCAGCTTCTTTAGCTGCTTCTGCCGTAGCGATGGACAGTTCTGCTCGATTTTCTGTGCCAGGACAGACAATGTAAAGAGCACTGACATCCTTGAATGTTTCTTTGAGTTTCTCTTTCTGGCCCATCGCGGCTTCAATAACAGTAACTCCGACCAACGATCCGAATTCTGTGGCTTTCTCAGGCTTTCGTACGCCTGCCTTTATGTCTACCTTGCGGCCATACATGGACGACAAAGCCTTTACGGTTGCTTTGCCGATATTTCCACTTGCACCAATGACAAATACGATAGGCTTTGCCATTTTCCTCTCACCAGTTGGGTTGTGTCGAGCTGAAAACACGTATGACATCAGTGGAGTTATGTAACTTAATAAATATGTTTATGCTTCACACCTTCGAGTCAAATGAGTCAGCGTATAAAATTCGGCACCCCTGCTGTTTCTATTATTTTATCTTGACACCTACTTAACATTCCGATGTGTGACGTAAATCCCCACTGGAACCAATGGCTCCACGCTTATCTGTCATCCAAATGATCAAGAGGTAACTCTTAGTCTCTGTTACAACACGGTATTGTACTTCAGTAAACAATGCACGAATTCAAACGGCTACGAACTGATTTGAAAAACAAAATCGTACATCTCTTGCAGGTATCAAACGCAGAACCTACGGCTACAGGTAATCGAAGGGAATCTCCGGAGAAATGATTGGCTTGGCACTTTCTGCTTAGGTTTTAGCCATGATTTTGTCAAATCCGTTTGGTATATAGTCAGTAAATCAATTTCACTGCGATGTCAGGCAATGTTTTGTCGTGCAGCGTGAAATTTCACAACTTTACAAATTTATCTGCGAAACACGACCATCTAGAACCATAAGCTGTCAGGGCTGTTTCAACAAACATATCGAGGGCTATCGTATCGATGTTATTAGATTCCGCAAATCAAAGAATTAGTTAATTAGTACATTCCTTAGTTGTATGAAACTTTAAGTAGTAAACTTCTAATCTTGAAAAGGTTTGGATTTGCGAGAAAGTAAGGTGTTACTAACTAAACATTTAGCTCTTGTCGATTAACTCAAAGATTACGTTGGCGGATCTTTGATTGAATCCTTCTTTACTATTCGAAAGTTGGAAGTGTCAAATCCTTTCTAATAGTGATGTGCATGCGATATTAAATGCAATAGCCTGATGGGCACAATCAAGTCCGTATTCATGGGCATAAACAAGTCAATGATTGAAGCTATGGGCATGGACAATGTATCTTCAACGTCATAGGCTCTGAAAAGAACAGCATATTCAGACATATGTCGTCACTGATAAATCCTCCCAACCAAAAAAAAATATTAGCGCGTGAATACCTTAAACTGGTGAAGTGGGATATGCATTGTAATGACAATATGATTAATGAGACGATGAAGACGGGATCGCCTTTTAAACTCTAACTACATATTAAATTCTTCGAATGTCGTGCATATACGGGTTCAATGTTATTTCAGATAATGAGTGAAGATTGCTCAACCCAATTTATCTGCAATTCTTCCAAAGATAGGAGAAATCGAGCGAAAGAGAAGTCTTTAGTCCTGTTTTGTTTTTGACATATAAATAATCAAGATGGCTTGAAAGGAATGTTATGCACGAATGCCTGACAAACTAGGAACCTGTTTACATGGCTCAGTTCGAACTCATTATGGACATGTTTTTGACGGAGGCAATTTTCGTTCCATATTACTTGAGCTGTGCAAAAGTGACCAAGCTCTCTCTCTATGCATGTACCTACGGAAGGGGGGTGCCACGGGTGCGTTTGTACCTCCCCACGGGGGGTACGAAAGTGCGCCTTCTGGGAACCCACTGTTCAACTAAACAAAAACTTTTTGTGTGTTTTTCCCATTTTCTCTTGCTTAACTGCATAAAGAAGTTTTACATAACGTATCTTATACACTTTTCAACAACCTAATTTCTCAAACTTTCCCAGGCGGAAGGAGCATTACCCAGAAACGCTGAGGAACCCACGTCTCCGATCGGTTCTCTTCGACACCCATGCCTCCCCATGAAAAATCCAGGCTACGGGCCACTGTGAAAACTTCAGCTTGCGAAGATGCTACATGAGATATTTATTACTTATCTGGCAATTATTATCGTGGTGTATGCAATAGCCTCAGGACAGTCTACGGAGCAAGATCTCTGCTTAAGATTCGCTCCAGTCCGTCCTGGAGGCTTCGTGAGTTAAATGCATACAACAATCGCAAGGCTCAATATCGCACGTGTAAATCCCGTTTGCTATCATGCGAATTTTGTCACAAGAATTGATATTTCCTTTGTATAAAACTGAACGGATTTTGCAACCAAGAAATAGTTTCACCCAAGAGCTCGTGAGCTGAAAGAGAATGTGCCTTTGTGCGAAAATATTTCGTTTAGTGGGAAAGGAGATAAGAGCTGCACACCTCTCTCATGAGAGTCCCGGGTAACACTCGTGGCTTTCTCAATGAGGTACAGAAGACACGTGTTTTACTATGAATTTCCGTCGTTGCAGTTTATGGCCATGATGAATGCCTAGCTCATCTTCTGGAGTACGGAGCAGAAGTAAATTGTCAGGATATTTACGGCGCGACACCGCTGCACTATGCAATTCACGTGACCTCGAACCACAGCCAATCAAATGACGAGGAGAACTTTAATGGCAACATAGCATTCATGGAGTCCCTGTTGAACTGTGGCGCTTCTGTGATTTTGGCTGATAATGATGGTCGTGTTCCTTTACACTGGGCGGCCAACACAGGTAAGAAACAGTCAAAATGTGTTAAATCACCATAATCTCTTGAACGCACTTGGTCATCAAGCTTACAAAGACAGAAACATTTTCCGACTCCCTGACGGGAATGACATCCGTAACCTTCCGATCGCTGCTGGAATTGTACTCTGTCCATTATTTGATGAGGATTTACTTGTCATGTTGACACTATAGTCAGCAGTACACAGGTTATAAATGAATCATCACAATAAGTAATCTTCGTTCTACCACCTGCGTTCGTGTAGCTTACAATGGTTACAACATCTCACCGGCGATCAGAAGATTACGAGTTCGACTCCCATCAGGGGTTCAGAAAATTTTGACTTTTCCGAGTTTATCAGTTTGAGGAGCATGCGCATTTAAGATGTAAACACAAGCTACCACATGGCGTACAATATTGGCTCATAATTATCACCATACTCTTTCTCAAAAATTTCGCACCTGGACTCAAAAGCATTATTAGCATTAAGTAACAAGATAAGAGAAACAAATAAGATGCAGCCTCTGGAAGACTTACGTTAGTTTAGATACAAAAAGCTCGTATCAATAGGAGTAGTAACTGTGTTTACGTCTCACCCAAGCCCTGTCTGAGACAAGATGAGTCTTTTTGGTAAACTGTCTTTAAAAGTTTTTATCTATACTAGATAATATCAGCTAAGCTGCTCCTCTTAATAATGATATGAAAGTGGAGTGCTGCGTCAGCAGTATTGAACGGCTTGTAGATAATCAAAAGGATTGGGAAACTGCCAGAACTTAAGAATGGAGAAACTGACGTTTCGAGCGAAGGCCCTTCGTCGAAGTGAAACGTGAAAACGAGTAAAACTTCACGCGATGTTCTTCCTAATAGTCTAGTGAGGGCCATCCTACATGAGTCCAGCGTTACTAGAAGAGGGAACCAAAGCACCCGGACAAAAGCTACGATTTTGGTAGAGTCTAACGAGATAACACTCTTCTCAACTGTGGACCAAAATCACTTTAACGAGACCACTGATTTCGGCCCTGGTATAGAATCCTTGTCACAGAAGTGAAAGACACGTGCATTACCACTGTGCAACCAGCACCCCTCATCAACGGAAAATATCAGGCCCAGACAAAGCGTGGCAGTTTAGAAATATTCTGCAGGACCTCTCTCTCGTCTGGGAATCAGACTGAACTAGCGAACCCTGACTGCCAGAAATGTCAGACCAGTTCACATGATGGACATATTTTGATTTTGTTGGGTGAAAGTAATTTGTAATCAGTTACTTTATTTGGAGAGTAATCTAGAATTTTCAATTCGTTTCTTAGTCTTTTGTAGTTTTCAATTTATGCTTTCCAGTGTTGCAATTTGTCGTCTGTATTTAATTAAAAAACATTGTCTACCTCAACTATGAGTTTGGTTTGACCAAAAAGCCGCAGAAGTCAAAGGCATCGCTTCCTCAGAGACTCTTTCGACATTATCTATCGTGCATTGAATTCAAGGTATTATTATCACTTTTAGATGACGCGAACGCTTGTGAAATGATGGTATCACGAGGCTGTCCGGTGAACGTAGCTAGCAGTGAAGGACTGACAGGTATACACTGTCTATTAGGTAGTGCGGAGAGTTGTTCAGTATTGTGTGCAAACTTTCTTGTGTGATGAAACCGTGAACTATACTGGCTCCAATCATGACCTGCCAACAATTCACGACAATTTAGGCTGATTTCCACTGACGCGTTTTTCTACGTACGTATAAAAATTGCAACCTATTCAACTTTTCCGCACGTATTACCAACAGAAATTCAAATACAGCGTTTGGCAATGAGTTTGTTTAAGCGTGTATTTATCGATGCAGGGCTTATGTACGTAAAGATTAAACGGATTTCATCTTTTCACCGCACGTGTATGACACGTACGATCAGCCTTGAGGCTGATTCCCAGTGTTGCGTTATTCTATGCACGCGTTACTTCCAGAAAAGTTGAAATCCGTCTATTCTTTACGTATTCACTCATCATATTTGAATGTTGCGAATTTCTAACGTAAACATTTTAGAGGTTCAGTTTTGTCGCTGTTACGGAAAACTACGCTGAGGTCTGATTTCGCGCAAAGAATCAGCCCTATGCATGCCGCAAAACGAAAGTGACGAGCAGGCGTCGCAGATAGCCATCGCGGTGAGACCGCAAATGTGAGCTGTGAGAACGCTCCGGAGTCGTTAACCCTTCAACTATTTATAAGGCCTTTCAGGTCAATATCGCACTTGGTAAGGGATTTTGTGATACCTTCATTGAAAAGGAGAGAGAGGGCTTCCTCATAAAAGACTCAACTCTTTTGCCAGAATATAGCGGATAACTGAACAAAGAACTGGTGTGGGTGGGACCTTTCGAAGAACCTGACTTCGATGAGCTCACCGTCCCCTCGACGGGGAGAAGCGGGAAAAACAAAGACGGGGGCTCTTTTTAGTTGCGTTATTGATATTTTTTTTTCACAGTTTCAGGAAGAAATTGTAAGGTAAAGACCAAACTGCCAACACAGACGTTAAACATTCTCTCAAGGGACTGCTGACATTTTCGTTGTCTTTGTCTGACTAGAATAATTCAATTTCATTTTTCATTTATCGTTCGCAGCTCTTCATATAGCAGCGGGCAAAGGGCACGCGGAATGTGTTCGAGTGCTCGTGGTAAACTGTTCCGCTGATGTGAACATCACTGACGAGGCAGGTAACTCCCCATTGGTCTATGCCATTATTAAGGGACACATCGACTGTGCTGAGCTCTTAATGTACGACGGTGCTTTGCCCAACAAGTGTAACTTAGAAGGCAACAGGTAAAGTTCACATTGACTTTTTTTTGGTCCACCTCTTGTTTCGCTTTTTCTCCCTGTTTTTTCATCCTCCTCGTGGTGGCCTGTCTTTACTTTCTTTTTCCATCCTCTCCTCCGTTTCCATTTTTCTCTTCGTTGTACAGCCCAGCTCATTATGCTGCAACTAAAGGACTCACTTCTGCCTTGGAAATACTTCATAAATATGAGGGATCTCTCGAGCTTGAAAATACTGACGGCAACCGACCACTTCACAACGCTGCATTTCACGAACGACTTGGTAAGCTTCTCGTACATCCACCTCAGGCGGAACACTCTGAAGTAAGAACCAACTACATGCATGCTTTACAGGGCTCTATCTGGTTGTGTTTAGAGGTAGAAGACTCCCAAGAAAAGTCGGACACTGCCAGGAAAGAGTTAATAGCGTGTTTCAGAGCTTCGCACCGTGGTGATTTGTAACTTAAATACTAGCTAAACAGCAGCAGTATAATTCGTATAAAATATTCAAAGCTGTCTTTCCACTCCGATTTTAAAGATGCAGTTGATTATATGCTGAAATGCAAGGGCAGAGTTAACGTTCGCAACAAGAAGGGACTCACGGCATTACACTTGGCCGCTTCAGCGGGCTCAACAGCTGTTTGTGATAGACTGTTGAGAGGAGGAGCTTCTGTGAATGTTCTTCAGATACAGTGTAAGGTAAGCTTACTGCAAGGGATTTGAAATTTCATTATTTAACAGAAGACATCATACCCCAAGCAGTGCGACTGGAATCGTCAAGATTTGACCGAATTAACACGGCAGGCAGTCCAGTGCATTTCCAAACAGTTGAATTCTTCCCCTTGCTACATTAAGAATTGAAATATAAAAAGAATGAAAAAAAAGATAAACATGTGACTGCGTTCATAAACGGACTATACACACAATGACCAGACAGCACAAGAACATTACGCTGGAATGCAAACTACAGTACAGCGCTGCGCCCACACATTTCGTAGATTACCAGTGATCATAGAACTTTAAAATAATTTATGTAGCTCCTGTCTTGCCCATCTCCGCTTCGCTTTTTCATATTTGCTGAAATCTCTTAACCCACAAAATACGTTGTCCTCTCTACATCTGGCATTCGTCAAGCCTCCACCCCAGTATTGTTACCTACCCCAGTAAGAATTCTCTACGCGTGCGCCTGTAAGCTGCATGGCCCAGAAACTAAGCAAACTTCGTCATGCTATGACGAAAGATGGCCGAGCACAAGGTCAAACTCAAAACAATCTATTCCTACACATTAAGAGAGAGAAATTCCAAAGCAATACTAACCTTCACGGAAGTTGCTCACGGAATATTGATTTGTTTTAGAATGGAGTTTACAAGTTTCTTACAGCAGCTGACATAGCTCGTTTAAATAAACGAAGCGAATGTGTACAGTTTCTCAACAACGCAGGAGGTATCCGTGGTCAGCGGATTGCCGACGTAGCAGCAAGAAAGATCCAGAAATGTTGGAAGAGGAAACACAAGTTATTTAAACTTCCTGAATATGCAAATAAGGAAGAACATAAAATGACCAATTTTGAGCTTGGCGCAGAAACTGAAAATGAAAATGATAAGGCGGAGAACGAAAACACGGCAAAGACAAACACTGCAAGTGATAAGGTCAAAAACGATACAAGTGAGACCAAGAAGCAGGACGTAGGTGAAGACCCATCCGATCACGAAGAAAAGGTCGTAAATACAGTAACACAAGGCTCAGGAACAGTAAAAGATTTTAGTGAACTGGAAGAGGACTCGGTGGATACGAAATTCGACACGCATTGCGGAAAACCAGTAGAAGAAAAGAGTGAAGCTAGTTGTGAGAGTTTCAAGTTTGATGAAGAAAGGCGAAACGTCACAAGCAAATCACCGGTGACCACAGTGAAGAAAGATTTTACTTCAAGTGCGACTGACAGTTTCTCCGGGGATATACATAACTTTTTAGTACTAGAAAACCCGGCTGATAAAGGCACAAGGTCCGAAGAACATTGTGAGTTAATAAGGAAATCAAGTAATGAAAAACGCAAGAAGATTCCACCTTCAGGGATATACAAAATGAAGTCAGGGGGGTTACAAGGTGTTCAGCGATGTCCTCCAACAAATAAGCCATCTGAAAAAGAAAAGAAGACTTTGAGGTCAACGAAGAGGGGAAATTCAATGCTAAGACAAGCAATTGGTAAGCGTATTTTAAACCTTTTTCAAAATATAGGATGGTGAGTTAAAGGTACGTTTACACACAGTAATTAACCGAGCCGATTTCTGGTGTAGGTGCATGGTAATTAATAAAAAAAAGACAAAATTGAGTCCACGGAGCATTCTGCTGACTACTTCTCAACTTAACATGCATCTAAGGCAGATTACTCGCAATGTATAAACCTACCTTAAACGGTAAGTAATATTTAAAGGCCGAAGATGAGGGACTTGAACGGGTTTTCAAGTACGAGGAATTTGTTCAAAATCAAAACAGTTCAAGTCCTCTGCCCAGTAATTCCCTGGTATTTCAAGCTCGCTCACGTGCGTCTGATTGAACAAGTTCCTCATGAATTATTAACGAGTTTGAGAAAATAAAAGGAACAACGATTGTTCATATCAACGATGAAATGCATAGCCGATATATTACATTTATCCAAATGACCCGATAGTACTGGAAACCTAAGTCATGATTGCTCTCAAATAACCTGATATTTTGAATAACTTCATATTGTGCTAAGATGATTTCCCTGTTGTTACAGATAATGTCATCACCTGTTCCTCAAGTCACGGAGTTGGAGGTGTAAGACTGGAAAATCCCAAGGTAAGTGTTTAAATTTCACTATCTCCAATATCAGCAACAGCAACAACAACGCAGACAGCAATGATTGCAGCAACATAACCGCAAGAAGATCAACTGAAACAACAGCAACAACAAATACAGCAACAGTCATAACAACAGCAATATCTACAAAAACAACAATACAACAACGGCAGCCACTGCGAGGACAGCTTCGACTGCGGCAACAAATATACTAGCAGGAGCGACGACAAACGCAGAAAGTGTCACAACAGCAACAGCATCGACATAGAACTCATGTAATACTCTTCACATAAACTGGAATAAATGAAAAGGAAAAAAATTATACAAAGTTTTACGCGACCGTTAATGACTCAGCAGAACTTTTTCACCTGATCCGCTTTTAAGCCATCTTTTCTCATAGAACCGCCCGATGCAACCAAGTCAGTCACTCAAGGAAGAAAGGCGTTCTGTTGAACGAAATCTAAAAGCTTCTTTGGATGCAGAAATATCAAGAACGGTAAACAATACATCCTTCTTATTTGAACTGAACAGGGAGATTGCGTCTTATTGACATAAACTGACAACAATGGTCGTAAACATGGCTCTTAACTCCTTCCTGTCCGTATAGGTCCTCAGTGACCTATGGAGACTTCAGTACTTAACTCTGGCTAACGGCAGACGATTTTACTCGTCCAGGGGAAAGTCCTCAGACGGGAAAGAGCTAAAATAAAATTACCCCCAACAGATTCTGCAATTTGGTGATCAAAAGAACAAATAGCACATTTTGTGACACTGTATACAGTGTCACAAAGAAACACAGTTTCTTGACTGTTGACTATACTGGTTACTCAGGGTTGAATGATTAATAATTTTTGACGTTACTTAATTTTGTAACTAATCAGGTATTTCTCTGGTTTTGCAGGAAAAACTTAGCAAAGAGATCGCAAGAGTGAAGAAGAGCTTAGACCAGCGCAGTCACTCTCTTGAACAGCGACTTAAGGTACGTAGGAAAAATGAAATTACAATTTAATTCTCTTACTTCATTTTAATTATAAATCTGCTTTACAATATTACGACGCGTTTAGTCAATTCTTTACAACGGTAACTTCTCGTACTGCGACGGTTCTCGGACAGTTCGTAAGCGATCTACACCAGCGATGTCAACAACTATGGCTGTATGAAAAGACTTTTAGAACTATGCAGAACTGCTGCACTAAGGTTTTTAAAACCTTTCCAAAACCAAACGCAAAGGAGTAACGACTTAACCACACATGAAAAACAACTAATTTTAAGCCTTCCCCACAAAATTTTGTTCTTTAAACACTGTAAGTTACTTGAACTGGGCAGCATTTTTCATGACCCAAGCGGACAAGGAAGTTGGCTTCTTTCCGGTTATTTCAGAGAAATCGTCAATGTCTTCTCGATTAACAATGCCACTGCCTGCATCGACGAGCCTGTACAGTTGCATGATGCCCTCCGCCTGCCAATCGGGAAATCCATTTTGTATATAATACTCCTTGAAATCTTCGTAAGGTTCACGAATGTATTTAACTTCTCGGCCGAGTTCTTTGGTGAAGGCTTCAGCTACGTCTCTGAAGGTATGACGGTCACTTACGATCGTGTAAGTCTTTCCCGTGTGCTTCTCTGGGGACTCCAAGATGACAGCAGCGGCTAAGCCAACGTCGTCTCCAGCCACAGGCGTGTAAGGCATACACGGTTCCACCGGACAATAAAATACCGACTGGTCCTTTATTGTGGCTCGAAAGAAGAAATAATTGTCCATGAACAACGTTATACGGAGAAAGGTACAAGGGACGCCCAGACTCGACACAGCTCTCTCTATTTCATTGAACTGTTTTCCGAACGTTGTATCAGTGTGGCCTGCATTAGAATCACTCAAGACTAACAAGTGTTTGACGCCAGCCTCCTTCGCCACTTCTGCCGTGTCGATGGTCAACTGTGCTCGATCTTCAGAGACTGGGCATACTAAAAAAAGTGTACTTACACCGTTAAAGGTTTCTCGAAGTTTCTCCTTCTGACTCATGTAGGCTGCAACCACAGTAACTCCTTCAAAGCAATTCAATTTTGTTGCGCTATCGGGCTTTCCCACTCCTGCCTTTATATCTATCTTACCGCCGAACGTCGACGATAAAGCCTTAACAGTGACAAAGCCAACCTCTCGATCCACACCAATCACAAATATAACTGCCTTTGCCATTCTCTCCGAGAACACTTCTGACGAGAAAGTGCCAATATGCAATATGAGACTGCGTTCCCTTCACTTCAGCTTAAACTAATGTGAAGAGCGTCTTCATTCCGTATTAAAACCTCTCGTCTTGTCACGGCATATCAATCAGTGATTTCACTAGATTTGTAAGCAAATGTTATGTGTGATTGCCCGCAATTGTTCAAGAACACGTTACACTCTCTGAAGAAGGGCCTTCGCTCGAAACGTCCGAACTTTCCTACATATATTCGGCCGTCTACCAACCTTTTAACTTTCTGCGATTAAGAAAGAACATGTTTATATTACTATGGTCAACCTGTCGGATTGTTACCGATTTACCACAAAAAAGAAGTATTGGTTTCAAATTTTGAGCATGCGCTGAAGAAGCCTGCAGTAACTCTTCATTTCAAGTGTGGCTGCTTCCTCGAGTAGAAGGTTTCTTGCTTGTAATCACCCAGTCGTCATTGGGTTCCCATAGTGGCCGATTGCCTTTACTTATCTGCTGAATACAACAACCAGAATGTTTCTGAATCCTTGTTTGTGATCTAAACCAGCGCAATTGTACTTCTGTTCTCCTTGGAAATCAAGGATTTGTATGAAAAAGAAGACTTCAGGTAGTTGTATTCAGTTGACCTGAAAATGGTCTGGTTAACGTTGTACACAGAACGATGGTAGCGTACAGAATACACTGGAGATTCATTCATTCTATTTGTTTTGCATGAAACTTTCTTTTGTTTAGAGGACGTCGTCGTAAAAGTTGACCCCCGTATCTTAAAGTCTCTAATGGTCACAAGTGTGATAAAGGATTTAATACCGCGAGTGAAGCTTAACGGCTATTACGAGGACCCGAAGAGTCCGAGTGAACGTTCAACCTTCGAGTGATGTTAAATCCTTCATCATATGAGGGAACGTTGATTAACCACCTAATTACCTCACGACTCACACACAATTACTCGGATTTTTGTCAGTTGACCGAAAAAATGTCAAGATATTTAGAATATTTAGAAATTTGAATCAAGATATTTACTTCTTAGCGTGCAATAAGCAGTATGTTAAGTTGTCATCACACCCTTTTCAAACGAGAGAAGTGTCATAACTGGTTATCACATTCCTGATTTTTAATACGTTGACCAAATGATTTAACACTTTCGTTGTCTTCACTCATCTCATGTACCCAAGAAATTTTGTTAAAACGCATATGAAGCGATTATTTGGTTTAAAACGAATCTTCTAATTTGAAGTAATTTTTGAAATGATAAAGATTGGCGAATATCTCTTCCATATCTTAAGTAGTTCTTGAGTTAATGAAACAAAAAAATTCTGAATAAACAGCTTCAAGGAACATGTTCAAACGTACCTCCAGTCTGAGCTTGCAAATTCCCTCACATATTCCAAACAGCACAAGCATTCTTCTCATTTTGAAGTACAACCACTAAGCTGTGCAAAGGCCAAAACAAACAACCTTAATCTGAGTCCCAGTTGCTCAATGGCAAGAGCGTCTCTCAGGCGATCAAAAGCTTACGGGTAATTCGATTCCCGTCTAGGGTTCAGAAATTGTTGTGAGAAATACCATGTTTGCCCAAATTAATTTTGTTCTTATAGGCTCCATTAGCAACTAATACACCTTAGTCAAATCTATTTCCATTAATAGTACCTAAATTTAGTCTGAATATTCTGAATACAAATTTAGGTTCATGTGGGAGCTTGGTGTATTTGGTGGAATATAATTTCCGTCTAGGGCTCAGAAATTGTTTTTCGGAAATAACGAGCTTGTAGAACGTTCACTGGTCGTCTAGATTTAGTTCTAACTATAATACTATATTAAGGCTGGTCGTATTAGTTCTAATATGACCTGCTTTGAGGTAATATTAATGCCAGTCAATTTTAATCAGAAATATTTGTGGTAGTGGTACTCGGCAAACATGATATTACAAAGAAATGCCATAAAGAGAGATCTTCCAATTTAACAAATGATCACCATTTCTCTGCAACAACAAGAAACTGGTTAGAAAACGCAAAATCAATCATCTTGTTCAATTTATTGAATATTAACTAATACATTACTGAAGTATGTGTCCTGGTTTGTTTTCTTTTCAGGAGGTTGAACTCAAACTGCGATGGACGTAATTCATAGACATATTTAAAACATAGGCTACACAATGAAAAATTGACTTATCGTTCCTATACATAACAAAAACCTAATGAAGCAAACAGTTTTACAGTCTAACTAGCATCCTCGTATAACTTATAACAATTGTGAAACCTTTACCGTGCTCTGGTTATGGTACAGTTGTGACTATCTCAAGTTTTATGCGACTTTATTTATCTAATTCCATCAGAACAATACCCTATTCATGACCCAGCTGTAATCACTTTACTATACTTGAGGTGGAGATCCGTGCTACAATAGTTCTCTTTCGTCACGGCTCACTATTATTTTGATGCGTCCAATTTTAACTTTGGTTTTGAACTCTCCACTGCATCACGGTGTTGTCTTTCCCGCCAGTGCTAACAACATGTGAATCCGTGACCAAGAAACGTACGCCAGTCACGTGGGAGCTATGTCCGCGTGCAACGTTGGGTACAGACTACAAATATAACGAACGGATGAATTTTCTTAGAATTGTGCAATTATTTTCCCCTGAAGATTTTCAAAAAATCTCACAACCGCTGATGTCTTTGATATTTCACCAATAATGCACAACGAAAAGGTTTCCAGACTGGCATTCAACCAGACGCACTGATCAAATATTGTGTCACTATTGATGTTTTCTCTTTATCTAAAAAATTCTATCGTGTGACTCCACAAATCGTTGCTTTTATGTAATATCCTCGGGTAGAAAAGTACTGCATGAGGAAGCAGCTAATAGAACCTCAATTTCATACATAGACAAACACCACTGATAAAGATCTGTGCATGCGCGAAATTCTCGAGGTTTGTTTTTGTCAATAACAAATCTACGAAAACAAAAATCAAACACTGAAGAATCATAAAATCTAGCAATTCAAACGCAATCACAACCGTCGAAATACGTTAAAGAAAAAACACTTTATCATTTCTTATAGAAATCTTTGTATACCGTTTTAGATATTCTTTGTTAAAACGAAGAAACATTGAAGCATTTTGCTTCGGACGACTTTTTAAATTAACAGATACAATCTTTACAACACACTGTTCTCAGGGGGAACTGGTGCATGTCACTAAAGGAGCCTTCACATTTCAACTCTAGTTGGCGTATGAACTCCGCAAAAACGGCTGGCCAACTGTTCTGGCAATGTAGATAGTCAAAAGGTTTGAGGAACTGCCGGAACTTAAGAATGCTCGAAACAACAGTTTAAGCATTCCTAAGTTCCGGCAGTTTCTCAAACCTTTTGACTATCTACGTAGCCGTTCAATAATGCCGACGCAGCACTCTAATTTTTATATCATTGTTCTGGCAATGTTTACACACACAAACTTGGGTTTAGCATCTCGTGATTGCGAACTGACGTTTGTCGTTTGAAGGTAGCTTTAACTACGTAATCCATTCTCGACGCAGTTTTGTTCTCTGATTATCTTCCTTTGATTGAAAACGATTAGATGTTCCGACCATATATGATCTTGTAAACTTTTATTTATTTAATCACATGATTGTTTTTCGAACTTACCTTGAGTTTGGGGCATGGATATTTAAACAGATTAACAGCACCACTATCGTCACCGTTGGCCAGGTACTGTGAACTGTTTGATCGGATGCAAGTGTTAATGTCAGTGCCGTCAGCTCCCTCTGGCCACATTCCTGTACAGAGTTGGATAAATAGCAAGGAAAATAGTCAAAGGCTTAGAGTTAGGATTTCAGTTAGAGCTTGGATTAGTTCTAGGGTTATGATAAGGGTTAGGGTTAGGATGAGAGTTAGGATTTGCATTAGGGTTAAAGTTAGGGTTAGGATTTGGATTAGGATTCGGAACCGCGGGATCGGTATGGTAAACTGTAAAATTCCCAGAGCAGATACAGAATTGAAGAAGTTCTTATTTTAAGATCATGCTTAGCTTATGACTTGTTGTCTCAATTCGTTTTCAGAGCAATTACGAGCCTGGTTGTTGGCTGCCGTCTTATAAACGAAGACAACCGCTCAAACTAACCGATGTAAGAGTGCAGGAAACACGATTTGAAGTCAGCAAGTCTAAAGCTAAGCATAATTACAACTAACAATTGAGGTGTTTCTGGATTTCTATATTTTCCATGACAATTATCACGTGCAGTTTTTCAAAGATCGTAATCGTCTCACCTCGAACGGGAAATCCTAACACACAGGACCATGTATGCCACTCAACATCTCTCATGGAAAAAGCAGACGAAACCTGGCAGCAGTCTTTCGATTGCCCTTGAAAAGCAGATATGGTTAGGCATCAAAAGGTGTTTTACGCAGCTGAAAGCATTTATTTGTGTAACGTATTACTGCCGCAACTACAGCAGTTTCCCTGATATCTCTAACAGCAGATGTGACTTCACTGTTTGCTTTCGAAAGAGAAATGGTCAGCATCGAATCAAAAATCATAAACTATACTTACAATACAGGATTTCGTAGTCCCCGGAGTTGCTTTGTAGAAATTGACTGTCTCTAGACCAGTCCAAGTGTGTGATGTAACTGGAATGACCCTAACAACATTAACATTAGGATTAAAGCTATATCGGTTTTAAAATCACTATCTGAACATTTAAACCTTCCCCTTTCTCCGGCCGTCACACACACGAAGTCTTCCCAGGTTAGAAAAGAATAATTCGTTCAACTTGTTAAGGCTGTTCGAACGAATTTGGTATTAAGGCTGGTTTACACTATCAAAATTTTTTTGATTAAATTATCGTTTGACCGAAGTGTGCAATAATGTAAACGCTTTTCAAAGACAGCGGCTCCTTTGAACTACTTTGATCAAATACGGTGATCAAAGACTTTGATCAAATAAAATTTATCACGGTAAAAGGCCTTTATGGATATTCTCGCCTTTCTAAGGAAGGTGAGAATATAGATTCATAACGTTTTATACACTCAAGAACCAACTGGATCAACTTGCTCGTCGTATATGTGCATAAAGACTGCCGCTTGAAATGTTGGGGCATCATTGTGATCGACAAATGATTTTTTTAAAATTATGATTAGAATCGGTCGATTAGAATTAGTATACGCATGGATTTTAACCCATTCACTTACAGGTTTTTCAAAAAACAATATATATATATATATATATATATGTCACCCACCTGAAAAAGTCACTACAGCCTGTTTCATCTTCTGAAAGAATCTTCAGGTGACTGACAAACAGGCTGTAGTGACTTTTTGTGGTAAGTGACATAATACTATTTGCTCTGTCTGTTTGGTATTGAGCCCTCTTTGTATTTCGTAAACCAAAACGTTCACATACATATATATATATATACATACACATATACATATACATATACATATATATCCCTTAGAGCGTGAAACTCGAGTAACCAAATTTTAAAACTGTATATTTATCCTTTTAAAGAAATATATATATGTGTATAGATATAGATACAGATATATAATTTATTCAGCCCATTCAAAATTCTTTTGAAAATCTATTGAAATTTGATTATGTTTAAGAGTGAAGAAAGACACATTACGGCAATTTCACGATAGCACATGCAAAGCAAGCGCCGGGCTGCATTGGACTTTATTCCTCTGTCAAACAGATGAATTTACACTTACCATAAGCTTTCCATGTTTCTTGTACTGTTTTCCATCTTCGCTCACAGTAAACATGTAAATATAGTTGTCATGAGAACCAACTGCCAAATATTTTCCATCTAAAAGTCGAGTTACAAATACTAAAAGTTATCGTCGTGCATCCGACCAACGTTGCCTAACGTCGTTCTACATGGGTATCAATTTACAAACTTTGACCAAAAACTCCATTTGAAATTCATAAATATATATAGAGGTGCAGGCTGAATGAAATCAGGTAAAGTAAACTTGTTGAAGATGTTTCTTTTTTTTTTCAAATGCCTCACCGATGTGGTAAACTTGTTGTGTTTGAAAAACGTTGGCCTATCGACGCCTTTTATTTTATCTTTATTTTATTTTATTATATTAGCGTCGCCATGTCTAAAATACAAACAAACGATAGACATAATATTGCAGGGAATCCACAACAATCCAAAACTTGTAAAATTTAGAGCGTTAACTTTTAGGGTCGTTAGAAGTGGTCCGTAGTGATCTTTTTAAAATGACCACTAATACCCTTGCCTGGCGAGTACTTGATGCAGTCATGCTGTTCCGAGCCGATCTCACAGCTGTAAAATTCTTCAGCGGTATTTGAATCGAGCACCAGCCATTTATTGTTCTGCGTAGCGACAGCCAGAAGGTTGCCATTCGGATGAAAACATACGGACTGAAGAGGATCCTATGTGTAGAAAACAAACAATTTTCAAGACAGTAAGGCTAACGTTGACAACATAACTAGGCAAGAGAGTCACCAGGAGGAATACGTAATCTGGTTAAAAATATCAGTGCCCAGCGTAAAATACGTAGAATTGCCATAAATGAAAAATAAAGTTTAATTTGACGTTTCGAAGGTATATATACCTTCATGATGTAAATGGACGAATCACTGAAGATGTTGTTAAGTTAATAACGAAACATCAGATTAAATTTTATTTTTCATTAATGGCAATTCTTCGCGGTTTATGCTGGGCACTGATATTTTTAACCAGATAACATTATAACTAAATCAACGTTACCATGACACGACACCCTCAACATCCGCGCACAATCTCCACCACAAACGTAGCCACCAACATCTACCCACCCTAACCACCGCATCAACAACCACAGATGTGACTCCCAACACCCATACAACCAATATTACCATCACCAATAACACTACAACCACGACGTCTTTCACCACCGCCAGAAATAGGTCTAGTAAAGCCTTGGCTAAGCTAGAAATGCGAGCTAATTCAGCAAAGCTCGTTTTTTGTCACGAATCACTAACACATACAATGTTTCACGAGAATAGGCTGCCGAGAGCCAACTTTATTTTCCAATATTACGT
The DNA here is from genome assembly GCA_036872915.1 of Nanipora kamurai. Taxonomy (NCBI): domain Eukaryota; kingdom Metazoa; phylum Cnidaria; class Anthozoa; order Scleralcyonacea; family Helioporidae; genus Nanipora; species Nanipora kamurai. The sequence goes on from JBAHVQ010000528.1 coordinate 231,608, forward strand.
CTTCCTCGTTTGGCTCTGATATAATTCTATTAAATTAAGAATAATTTTGATGAAGTAGAATTAGCAGCAGCCAAAAATGTAGAGCTTTTTCGAATTATGCGTTCGCATGACTGTAGGGATTTTCTCAGGGAATTTCCCGCACAGTTATTGAATTAGTGTAATATAAAGTCTCAGAAGATTTTTGCTGATCAAACTGTGGAATGCCATGGACTCAGAAAAACTGTGGCCCAATGGTTAGAGCGTCTGGCTAGCATTGAGAAGGTTGCGGGTTCGAGTCCTGTCTGGAGCTCAGAGTTTTTCTGAGTCCATGGCATTCCACAGTTTGATCAGCAAAAAAAATTCCTGAGATTTTAATAATATCAAACTGCAACTCAAAATTCAAAAAAAAGAAAAAATACTGTAACATGATCTAGTTTTAATGGATATCGTTAAAGAAAGAAATAAATATAAAAGAAAAAAAGAGAAAAAATGGAGAGCGAGCTCGTAACGAAAGGCGAACGGAAGTTGGCGCAAGTCAACCTTTAGATTTTGCATTCAAATTTGAACACGCTGAAAATTTATAGAAGTCAACCCAAGCGTATACAAGTGGATACGTATAAAGCTAAAAAGGTCAGAACTGCCGAAAGTGTTGGCAAAACCGATGTTCGAGCGATGGCCCGGCGTTGGAGTGACAAGTCTTTACTGTTCACTCCGACGAAAGACCTTTGTTCGAAACCGCTAACCTCAGTTCCCAGTCCCTGACCGGCTTTTTGGCTTCATACAGGAAACAGAAGAATGTTATAACGTGCATACAAACCGCCAACAGTTTATTCCAGACAAAAGATTTCTCTTCAGAATTCCATAAGAAGAGGTTCTTGTCGTATCCGCACGTAACGAAAACTGGTCGTGAAGGATGGGGACACAAACCCCATGTTTCCTCACAATGTCCCTAAGAAGAATCACAAAATATATTTATGGTCCACCTGGATACCAATGAAGTAGGAAATCCAGTTATTTTTCTCCGATCTCATAGCTTGTAAATGTTGATTGAACTGTCTGGACGAAGCGTCCAGGTAGCTCTTTCACGAGGACAGGAAGGCGGGCCTCTTCAAGTGTCTCTTAATTCCACTCTTGTTGACAGTGAATGGTTAGAGATGGTAAGGCCATTTGAGCCACAGGCCCAGTTGAAACAAACAAAAAAATGCCTATAGATCAGATGCCGCACGTCCCTAATTTCGACCCAACTCACAGGGGGTACGACCGATGCAACAATGTCATGTAACTGTAAAGGATGGAATAACGTGCAGAATTTGAACAAGCACCCTTTACCTTCGTCACGTAATCAAGTTTCTCGTCAAAACCAGTTTGCAGGATACAGTTCTTCGTGGTCCCAACTAAGACAGACCTTTCACCTTCAACTAAAGGACCCCAGACTGCAGATCGTACCGCACCACTCTCTTCTGGTACCTGTAGCAATTAGATTCAAATTTGATAGCATAGGTACACGTAGGCAGGTAGACAGATGGAAAGACAAGCAGATCAGCTGATGGACAGAATATGAAGACGCAAATAGAGAGACAGTAACCGAGACGGAAACACAGAAGTAGCCTGGCAGACTGGTAGACACATGGACAGACAGACCAACAGACAAGCAAAGACTGACTAACAGTCTTTGTGAAAAGAGGAAAATGGAGGGATGAGAAGAGACAGAGACCTACACACACAGACAAAAACCCAACAGACAGGCAGTCAGGGAAACAGATACAGAATGGTGA
>JBAHVQ010000528.1:233461-252322 GCA_036872915.1 Nanipora kamurai
GAGAAGAGACAGAGACCTACACACACAGACAAAAACCCAACAGACAGGCAGTCAGGGAAACAGATACAGAATGGTGAACGACAGAGTTGGAAAGAGAGACAGGCAACAAACAGATGAAGGAAAACATGTTACACGGCATTAACAGCAAGAAAAAACAAACCAAACAAATGAAATCACACAACTTGTTTCAGTGCTTGAACCATCAGGCATGTAATTGATTACCTCAAGCTGTTTCTCTGTTTTGTTATAGTTGCCATCCCACAAGTATACTTTTCTGTCTTTGCCACCACCTGATAGAAATGTGCCCTCATCAAATGCTTCTATGGAAAAAATGGGTCCCTGAAAAGCAATTTAAAGGATTTATGCCAAGCTACCTCAACTTACCCAATACCAAAGACAGTCTTGAGACCATTGGGGTGATCATGTCCCCTGAGGCCCCCACTGGCTATTCTATAGATGGCTATTTATTGCAATCTGGGTGAAGTGACAAAACTATCGCTCAGACTGAAAAGAGTTTCGGTACTCAGAATTTTGCCCTTGTTAATCCCACACACTTGGAAGTTAATAGGCAAAGTGATAATTATTGTGATTTTTAATAAATTCAGTAGTGTCATCATCTACAGCCTTTCTTACCTCATGCGCAGCAGTTATTGCCTGGCTTATATGATTGCTTCCTAAAGCAGAATAACAAGTTGAAGCTACAGTAAATATCAACTAAAACAAATTAAGAAAATTGATCATTACTGAAAATACATAATATTTACTCAATCAAATTGGCACTAATTTTACATTAATAATACATTAATTTCACCTTTGGCCCCACAAATTGTGACTCTGTACACAACCAACCCTTTTCAACATTTTCGACCATAATAAAAGAAGGAATCAATTCAATATTAATTTTCTTAATTTCAAACATACCATTTTCCCAGATGTAAATATTTCCATTTGAATCACCAGTTATGAGTTCTCCATTTTCCCCAAAAGCAAAACAAAGCATGTACTTTGGTTTTGGGTGTTTCTGTCAAAAGTAAAACAAAACTAAGTAAAAACAATGTCCTTTTTTTCCAACAATTTAAGGCAACAACATAAATTCTAAAATGAAAAATTGAAAACAAAAAAGTTTTAGAAAGAGCTGCCAAATCTATGTACCTCAAAAACTCCCATTTTCTTCTCTAGTTTTTTTTCTCCAGACAGTTTCCAAAATGCAATGTGTGACTTGCCACAAGAGACCATACTCTTAGAGTCAGTAGGGTGAAAATCCACCACTAAAACAGCTTCATTTCCAGCCTGATTAAAAGCAAAATAACCTGGTGCAGACATTCCAACCCTTGGAGATGAAAATTAGGGAGAGTGTTGGGCAAAATCAAAAGAGTTGGAATGTCCGCTGATGAATTCACTAATACAAAGTTTCTTGAGTATTCAGCACTGGTAAAGCCAACTGATCAAGTTTGTCACTTGAATCTCAATATTTTTTTTAAAAAAAAACTGTTTCACATTTTTTCTTTAATGGTAACTCAATTTCCTTTTTAGAGTAACTTAGTTAACAAAAAAGTTTAATGCTACATTTCTGCCTAAACGCATCACCAAGGACCAATTTCAGTATTTTACTCTGGCTATGGCTAAACAATTCTATGTCACAGGGATGAGCCCTGGCTGCCGAAGGGTAAACAAGAGGTCTGTAAATACATCAGATTAATGAAGAAGCTGACTAAAGCTATGACTGCAACACCTTCTTTGGCAATGGTATTAACAATTTAACCATGGTAATGTACATTAAAAGATACTTTACTCTAGCTTCAGCAATCTTCCTCTTGCTATCCCAGTCCCACACAGACAGGTAATGCTCATTTGCACCATCAACTGCAACAATGTGATGTCCACCATCCTAAAAACATCAAAAATATGTATGATGAGATGAAGTAATACACATCCAGAGTGGAAGACAATATTTCAAGAAAATTTGGAAAAAATGTTATTTTAATTAAATTTTTTATTTGTCTGGGGTGGCATTTAAATGATCGTCTCAAGAAGTCCAACAAGTTAACACTTTGTTTACATAATAAAATATTTATGTCATTATTGTATTTTTTTATATAATTATTCATACTTTTGACTTCATAACGTACTTGCACTGAAAATGCCATACAGCTCAACCCTCTTTGAAAAGTACCCAAACCAACTACTTTAAGGGTCTGCAGGGTCACAGCATTCCAAATCCGAATATGAGGCTAAAAAATAAATTATGTTCTTTAATTTAAATGCAATGATTGATTTAACTGAATCTCCACCAAGATGCTTTACTCTGAGATATTTTGTATGAGAAAAAATATTATACAACAAAAAGTTCCTTATATTTTCATGATTAAAGTAACTCACCTTGCCTTCCTTTTTAGCATGCCCAGCCACTTGACCACTACCAATGATCTCTTTATTTGGGTGCAGTGCCAAGCTGTAACAATACCCTTACTATAATCATCATATGCAAATATATATGTACATACATTGATTTTATATATACACTGTACAGCTTGTTTATAGTTACCAACCCCCAGCATATTGGGTTCTTGCAATGTTATGCTCACTCTTTCATGCCAGATACTTTTCCCATCAACAGATGTCTTGTCTGGCTTTCTACATCTGCCATTTGGGTTCCTTTAACATTATTCACCAACAACCATCATGTTCTATTTAGTCATCAGAGAGCATGTCTCTCAATATATCACTGCAGACTGAGTTATAATGCTTAGTTAATTATGTATTGTATGTTAATCATAATGTGTGGTCAATCTGTAAGTTTTGTATAAACAATGACAAAGATAATGTTTGATGAGAGATTGTTGGGAAATAAAATAACCATCTTAATACATCGTTCAAGTTCCATAATGTGCACTGCTTACCAGTTTGAAACATTGAACTATCACAATAAGTTATGGGAACAATGAGAAACAATACAGCTATCCAATCCATGGAATTTGCAAGCTTTAGATTTCGGCAATTGAGGTACCAGGTGGGAATCTCAATTGAGTAATAAAAATTAACGTCCAGCAAATAACTTTAAGAAAAATTATTTGCTAGGCTTTAAGCTTTAGATTTACCATAATTTCATATCATTACCAGGTATTAGCATATAACACAAAAACATACAAGCTTTTATCTATATACAGAACATAAAAGTATAATAAGACCAACTATCTTGAAAAGGAAGCAAATTTCTACAGCTGACATTACTTACCACTTTATATCATCAGTATGTTCAGTATAATGTCTTTGAGTCTTGGTAATTGGATTATACAGTACAATCACAGCAGCTGTGTTGTAAACAATCTCATTGGATGGCAAATAATACAAGTTGTTTCGACAGTCTTTGCCACGATACCCATAACTAAGCAATTAGATGTAATGAAAAACATGTTGCTTTGTATTATGTTGTTGGTTTAGAGCTGGCTCTTATTGCTATTCTTATACTATCCTATAATATGTACCAGCTGTAGGGGTATAATATGCAAATGCATGCAGCCTGCACACACAAAAACCTCCAATATGCCAGAGAAAAATTAATGTTTGTGTGCACCAGAAGGATACACCCATTCAAGTTGAAGCTTTTTATCAGGTGCTTCCCCAGTATGATCATCTTCAGTAAAATTTGTTGGGGAATACACTATGAGGCTTCTTCCACGGAGCTGGAACTTTACACTTGCTGCATCTATGAAAAGATATTTGTGCAAGGTGAGGGACATAACAGCTCTGTAATTAGAACTTAATTTTAAATTTGGATCTAACTTTGTACGTAGACAATATTATTATAGTTATTAATCAATGTACCTTTCTCTGCTTGCTCCTCTTTTGTTAAACCACTGTAAAAATATCAAATGTTGTTTTAGATAGTGTACTATGTCATTCAGGAGAGTGTATTCTTGTATATATAATTGCAATCAATGGACTCTATTTGGACAATATTGTTACCTCTTCATGACTTTTCCTAAACAACTCACCAGACAGTACTGGATGGTACAGATGGTTGCCAGATGGTACTGTTTAACTTTTAATAATTATTGAGGAAGGTAATACTTTATAAACCTTTATTTCTTGCAGAGCTTTCTTGGGATTTTCCATGTATTTTAATCTTATTATTTTTATTAATAATTTACTTTTTTGTTGCAAATTAAGAATAAAATAAATCAATAAATAAAATACCAACTGACAGAATGACGGACTTCAAAATTGTACTCCTGGCATTTAGTAAGGATGAACATCTATTTACATGTGAAACAGATAATGATTGTCAATCTAATTCATTACAAAGTGAGATAAAAGTTGGTAATTTTTAAGCATAACACATTACCTACTGCTTGGTTTTCTCTTGATATGACTTTTCCTGCAGAATTGAGAATAATACATTCAGAAGAATAGTCTGATAACATTAATACAGAGTACTTAACAGTATGCACCTGGCAAATTTTATGAACAATTTAGTTTTGGTTCTGTTGGCTCAGTTCCTCATTTACAAATTGAAGCTAAATGTTGGTCCTTGCAACATTAACGACTAAAGCAAATTTAGAGTCAATTACACAAAAGTTAAGCAGTTAATTCATTCAAGGTGTATACCTAAAATTGTGCTTTATACATATTGCAATGTGAACTCCCAAAAAATTAAAAATTATATTATCTGAAAAATAGTATCAAAGCAATGCAAACATTGAGAGATTCAAATACCTAAAATATATGTACATCAACATTCATTTAGGGACTCAAACAAATGATCTATTAGTCTGCAGGATTGTTTCCAAAATATACAATATTATTGCCAAGCAATAATGTTTAAATAACATACTTGGCACTGTGATCCACACTGTGAGGTCTAGCATTTGATCTTGCTGGTGAGGATGTAAAGCTATTATGTGGTGACACACCAGGTTTTTGAGTTTCTTGCTTCTTGGTTTGTGAGGGAGATTTACTTGAAGTCTTAAAAAATGCAATCCATAGAGTTCAACTTTGCTAACCCATTGCATTTACCCCACTGAGCCATCAAACTATAAAATCAATACTTACTTGGTCTGATACTGAGGCACTGCGTTTACTTTTTGTGGAACCTAGCATTAAATCAATAATTATATTTCTTACACACTCATATTTTTAATTCTGCAAACTGTAGAAGCTAACGAAACCTACAAATAAAATCACCCCTGGTTTAGGCAAGATTTGCTATGAGTTTGGAAACAATTACAGTCTTGAAAGAAATTTGATGAAACAAACAAAGACAACACAAAGAAATAATGCAAATTACAACGAAATATCAATGGACAAGGTTATTTTCATAATTTATTAATGAGTGAGTTCAACAGGACCTTTTGTTATTGATACAATTGACACATTTTCTGATTGGAAAAAAATTACACATATTTCAGTCAATATCAATATAACAAACAATACAGTCTATCCTTTTTCCACAATGACAGACGCCACTTGATTATGTTTATAATTTAACTTCCGATAATTTGAAGAATTTAGTTGACCCACATCAGTGGGTTGACCCAGTTAACTAGTTGCATATTAAATACAGGTGTACCTCTATTTTAATCAAAATTTTTAAGCTAAATAGCTTTTGACAATTTCGAAGGACAACATCGCAGCGACTCAAAGTCTTAATTTAATTGTGAAACGGTTGAATTTATTTACCGACATTAGGTTTTCGAGCTTCTATTGATTGCAACCTTCGCAACGCATCGGATAAAGCTGCTTTGAGCAGTACAATCTCTTCGTCTTGCGATTCAACTTTCTTTTCCAAGCTGGCCATCTTCTCAGCCATAACTTTCGAGCTTCCACCTGAAGCTGTGTCTTTATCTCCCTCTAATACAAATCAACAAGCAAAGAATTCACCTCGTTTAATCTGCTTTATGAAAGAAAGAGAGAACATTTGAATATAATATTTGTACCAAAATAACATATTTGTACGAAAGGCAAACTCAGATCGTATACCGCTTAAAGCTTGAGCACGTTCCTCTTCCATTTCCAGTAGATCGAATAAAAATTATTGGTAACGTTTCCAAAGCTTTGCTGCCAACAGGTAACCAACGTTAAGCTTAAACTCCGTCTCCAAAAGAGAATGTGAGCCAAACGATTTACGCGAGTGCTCCAAATAACTTTCACTATCAACACGTGTGGGGTGTGTACTGGGGGTACTCGTCGGGTCCAGATACCCTGCCTACTAACTTGGATTTTTACGTGCTTTTGAACTGGAGGAATTGAAGAGAATCGACTTTCCTGAGCTGGCCCAGAAAGTGAATTTATTTTGAAGGTTCCTCATCAAAGTTCAAAGCGTGGATACAAATGGACGATTCGCCACATCAAGGACAACCCACAGAGGACCTCCCCCCTCCTCACTCATACCGCATGGATAAGAACGTACGGCAGGTGAAGATAGACGCGATACTGTCTACCAGAAAACTGGTCAAAAAATTATTAGGTTTTTCTCCCAAAACCAGTACTTAGTTACACAAAGAGCTCATTTTGATCACAGTCGAGAGCAGGAACTTGATTTTGGTGTTACGGGCTGTCCAGGTCCCCGTCAATTATAGGGGTGTGCGGAATGTAATTCTTCTCAGTAAATTTTGCGTCGATGATGCGAACGCCTATCGTTCGCTAGTTTGGTGATATGCCGAGAATATTTCAAATATTTTCAGCATGCTAAAGTCAAAAATGTGAATATCCCTAGCAATAGCTTAGACAAAAATAAAAGCTAAGACTTAAGCAATTTTCGATCTTTTGGTTTTCTCAGTATCTGCTATATTCATGTCTTCAGATCAGTTCACATTCGGCGATTTTGGGTTAGCCGCATTGAACTCTAAAGAGAACGCTAACTCAGGGGGGAATTTTGAAGCCAAAAATGGCGGACGTGGGAGCTGCCATGTTAGTTATCATTTCAGTCTCTTTAGGGTTCATTGGTCAACCAACCTGAACGTCAATTTGCTAGCCAAACTACGCTTGAAGAGTGATCCACCCTGAACCCCCCCAGTTTCGGCTCTACTCAACGCATCACATTTTGTTTTGATTGTGGTTGTAAAAAAGCAATAGGTGAATGGACCTCCTACAGAGAAGGACATTTCTCTAATCTCTGGTTAACTTAAGCCGCCAACAAACTTCTGTTTTACTTCTCATTTGTCCTCGTTCGGCATTTGACAGATGGCAATTTGACTGCTGTCACTTTTTTAAGGGTACCCGACGCAAGTGGGTGCAAGTTCAAATCACGGATTTTTTTTCAGTCTTCGATTAAATTTCCCAGTTCTGTGTCGGTCGTTTAACTACTGATAAAACATATTTAGTTACAAAATGGGACGATTTACGAGATCCCCGCGACTAAGTGAAAAAACTGTTCGTAATTTGAGCTGCGCTGGAGCGAATTTACGACCAATCGTTTTTCGTTTAACATACAATCTATTTTTGTCTTTTCTGTGATGTCCAGATTCGTTTTATTCATTGGTTGTGTCATTTTTCTTTGCGATGCTCAATAAAAGGTTACATCAATTGCATTAATAGAGTTGATAGTTTTTCCAGTGGTTTGGCTTATTTCACAATAAGCTGATGAGTTTGTTATCTGAAAATTTTATGCAGGCCTAAGCAAGTTTCCACAAGCAATTGCAGGCAAAGGAAAATAAATCCTAACGAACGAAACTGATAGTTGACAAGTACACCAATTAGAAAACATTGCAAAACTGCTAGGCTTTTGTTAGGTCATAAAACATCAAACACAGATGTTAAGAAACAGACTTTGATGTCTGCCCCGATAAGGGGAATCGCCAAACCCCCAGGGAAGCCACTCCGGCTGGAACCAATGTTTACAAGTAGTATTCCACGTCAAAATTCTGTCAGATGTGAGTTGTATCATCAAATCGAGAAAGATTAGTGAGCAACGTCGCTTTTTTTGTTACCCACAAAAAAAGTCACGCGAAACAGCTATTCTGCCAAGATCATGGTCATTACACAAGTTTGGATGCGTTTCGGTTTCGTTCCATGATTGCGTGTTCATGTGTTTTTCTCCTCGTCCTTTGATTGGTTGTTTCAAATGTCGCCCTGCGCACGTGCACTTCAACACAGCACGAGGTTTTCGCCGAAGAGGAGATTTGTTTACGCCAGAGGAAGAGATGAGCGACGACGAGAAAGACATAGATGTGGAAAGTGACGAGGTAAATTCGGCATTTGGCGTGATTCCTTTGTAAACCTCACTTAACATTCCCCCGATACCGTTTCATCTTTAGGATACCGGAGAAGAGCAACAACCGACAGGATTTCTAACTCAGGTAGACGTCAGAAGTGTGGTTTTGTTGTCATCAGTTCGTGCACATGGGAATGTCGCTTATGCCACGTGTCTGAAATCTCTGCCAGCCGTTGTCAATTTCATCACGAACAAGTGTAACGAAATCGACAACGGGGAATGAGCAATTTTCATTCGTTTGTTGAAGTTAGTGATCTGAGAAGAATACACGTTGAAACTTGTACAGATAATGAAAGAGTGTATTGGAGGACGGCGTTTCACATCATTGGGGTTCAGCGTTTCACCTGAGAGTGATTTAAAGAAGATGTGGGATCCAGTTATTGACTATGGCTATTTTTGGCGGTTTTTTTCAGGCTGACAAACGGGCACATCATAATGCTTTAGAACGAAAAAGAAGAGATCACATCAAGGACAGCTTCTGTCATTTACGTGACTCTGTGCCGTCACTGCAAGGAGAAAAGGTGAGTTTCGCTTTCATCAAGCTGTGACGACTCATTGTACCTTCCTTCGGCTTGGCTTCCACCAGTCAGTAATTTAACCTTTCGCGCTGTGTCTTCACTTGCGGTTATCAATTATTCTGATATACAAGGCAATTTCTAACGGAAAAAGCTTCACCAAGAAACCTTTCTCGGTTTGTCATCGCTTTCGTGTAATCTATTACTGTCACCTTTGACGATTTGTGGCCGACATGGCGTTCTTTGACAAAGACAGCTTGTAATAATAATTACACGTCGTTAAATATTTTATTAATTTAGCTGGGGGTCATATGGTCTAAAAACAGCCTCCTTAAAGACTCTTCTCGGCATTTTACTTTTTCAAATGAAGATGATACCTTTATTTGTACACGTCTTTGCGTGTACCGGGCGAAAGTTCGTAGAAAATATCGACTTGCTCATGCCTATTTTTAAACATTCCCGTGCACGCTCGGGCGCGTTAAGCTGTTTCCTTTTGTAAGCATTGTTTATTTTGTTCCTATCGCCGGAGTAAAATATTTTAACCGAGTCAATAACTCAATTCATAACTCCACTACTTCTGTTGAACCTGAAAGAAAAACGTCCATTAATTAAATACTTTCACAGCCATGGTAAGCAGTCAATCTCTAAAATCAGAAAATTGACTTACTTCTAATTTGCGATTTCGATATCGGCCGTCCACAGAAGGAAGATACTCGTGTCTTCTGCGTTAAGATTTCTTACCCCGTTTGTTTGTTTTTTTGTGTCTGCGCGCATTTCTCTTAAGGAATGAAAGCTATGGAATATGTACGGGGTAAAGACACCTGCTCTATTACAAAACAACGTTTTGTTTCTATTTGCAACAGCAGGTATTTTTCAATTCAACACTGGTCAGATCCAGCTGTTATAAATACAGAATTGCTTTGATCATAGTCTCACTCTACACAGAAAAGAAAGGTACTCTGGCTGCCCTGAGATGGGATAAAAAGCATTTTTTATAAACACAAAGAGACAAAACATTTCACTAAAATTTACGTTGAAAGCTGCTTTTCTGAGCTAAAGTTTAAAATTTCCTAGAAATATCTCCCTTGGCGTCTTTATTTTGAATATTCTTTGGTTTATCATCACCCCAACATTTCCTTTTGGTCATCTCATCCTTAACAAATTATAGCTACATCCCAATCAACACAGTGAACTAACCATTACTAACCATACTTCCTACCAATTCTGTATGGAACTACATCAAACATGTAATGCAAAGCTATTTGAGGCTGATTATATGACAGTGCTGGATATAACATTCAATCTTCAGACATTGTCTGACCAATTTTCTGTAAAGTCCGATTAATTTTACCATTGACTGGACACAGTGTTTGAGCTCAAAATGACTTAACCCTTGGATATTTCCCCAAAAAAATCATGCTTTACTGTCTTTCATTTTGTTGTCAAAGGCTTGTTTATTTTCTGTAAACTTCAAAATTACCTTGTTCTTTTGCAATTGTATGATAGTTGCTTATCACTCTTTTAGTTTAATAGTTGTTTATCACTCTTTATTTTGTATTGATGTCTTGATGAATATACATTTTTTGTTTCATCATTTTCTTGTAAGCATTATAAATGAGTGATGCAGTTTTCTTATTTTTTTATACAAATTATAGTCTTGTATTCTAATTACCAGTAACCCATTGGGCAGGTCTTATCCTTTGGATGAGCAAAATTGCTGGAGTTTGCTGGGGTACTTAATGTCAATCAGAATGAAGATTCGAATGATCAAAATGACAATTTGAAAGAGCAAATCTTGAGCTACACAAGGAAAATTGTTTCCAACACTGACACAACTAACTGTGATAACTAGTGTCACAAATGTCTTTCTGTGGCTGTAAAAGATTTGAAATAAATTTGGGCTGTTCCTATAAGCAAATTTGCATGAATTCTCCTTGGTGATTTTAATTTAAGTATACTTTGTTATAAGATCTTGATCAAATGAGTTGGGCCAGTTTAGTTGTTGGACTGGCTTCTACAAGCAGCCACTTAATTAAAATGTAAAAAAACTTTTGGTATTGACTTCTTTTCTAGGCATCTAGGGCTCAGATTTTAAACAAGGCTACTGACTACATTAATTTTATGAGGAGAAAGAACCATTCACATCAGGTATAGCCTCTACTATTGTTTTACTGATATAATTATTTTAGTGGCCATGATTTGACCTGGGACTAGGACAGGATGACTTGTGACTGGACTTATCACTTGTGAGTCAAAAGATATGACAAGTCGTGACTTTGTTTTGACTGGAAAAAAATTCTTCGGTAAACTTTTACCCAGGTAAAAAATTGTGTTTGGTCAAATTGTGGTCTATTGTCAGGCACGGCATGAATTTCAAGGAAAATAAAATCATGCTCTAGCCAGCCAGCATACAAAAAAAGTGATTACTGGTGGAACCGTGTAGAGCAGTTGGTTTTAAGTAGATTTTTTTGTGATATGTGACTGGAGGTGCACTTGTGACCAGATTCACTACATGGAGAAATTGTGTCAAATGACCTGTGCTTTGCACAGAATTATTTAAAATTCTTTTGCTATGGTAGCTCTTCAGAGAGTACCTTTAAGGGCTCATAATTTAATCAATACAATAAAAACTTGAGAAATGTACAATTCAAGTAGATAGGCTGCACTCACCATTATGTTACAAAACAGTACAAATACCCAGGTTTATTAACATAAACATGAGCTTAGTTCTTATTAATACTGTTATTTTTCTTGTTTTTATGCAAGTTTGACTTGTAACTGGGACTGTATGAGTTGTCTTTCTTATACTGCCAAAAAATGATTTATTGCCATCTCTTGTATGACGTGGAACTCATGTCTCCACAAGACAGAGCATGTGTTATTTTATGCCAGTCCTCTGAGTATTCTTGTATACTTAGCTAAAGAATTGTTTCCATGCAAGTCATGATATACAAATTCAAGTTATAGTGTAGGTGTATTTCCCTAAAAGGCACTGCATATAAACAAGGGCATAATTGTCAAAGATGTTCTCTTTTTTAAATTTAGGCAGACATCGAGGACTTGAAACAGCAAAATGTGGTACTTGATCAACAAAGTATGTAAACTGGTTAGCTCAAAATTTATTGCAATTAATTTAGTCCATCAATGCTCAAAGTCTGAAATGCCCTGAAAGCATCTTCCTCTGCTGGCACATTCCATTTGCCCAGTAAAATTGTCTAGCAATAGCCATAGTAGAATAGGAAATGTTGGTCTTATGCAAGAATGGTTTAATGTATAATTCTTATCCTTTTTCACAATAAAACAAACAAGATGCTTGATAGCCAAAATAATAATCTTGATAAATGAAAAAGCTTTATCAGCCACAAAACAGTAATTACCTGTAGAATAAATTCTGTTTCCCAATTCTGGTTGAAGTATAATTATTTCATCACAATGCAGCTCTTCAGAATTCTATTCTAGCTAATGGAAGATAATTTCATTCAGCCAAAGATGTGTCAGAGTTAAAATCTGAAGACCTGACAAAATTAATCCTTTTATTACAATGTGGGCCTGGGGAATACTTCTCAGGCTATTACACTTACTTACAGATTTATTAAGCCATAAGTTTTTTGGCAATCTTAGGTATGTTTTGCTTTTTTGAAAGCATGGAGGAAGAATTCTACCACTGTTTCACTTTTTCACAAATACATGGAGTTGGACGGTCAACAAGTAATGTTTGTGCCATGTTAAATGTAGTGGGATAAAACATAATCCAATGTGTAGATCATCCATAAGTATGCTAATTCTCATCCCTGATTATGGAATCCCAGCAGAGTTTCTTTCCAGTCTCCTGGATGACAATTAAGTACTATGTTAATTATTTTTAACTTGCATCTATGCCCTTTTTCAGTTCACAATATGGAAAAAACAAGAAGCAGTGGTCCGTTCAATTCTGATGTTGCAGCAGCATTGATATCATCAACAGACACCTTGCTAGGTACTTCCCCACTTACTAATGATTCTCTTTTGGATAGTCATATAAAAGAAACTGACCCTGCTGCCCTTGATCCATTTGTAAATATTGAAAATGTTGACAGTGAAGCAAACTCTGAGGAGTACACAACACCCAGTAAAAGACTGAAGACAGAGGCTTGAGTGCTGACGCAATTACAAAAATGAGCTGGTAAAGCTTCTGGATACAGCATTTCCATCAATGGATCTGATTTCTAGACTTTCTCTAACAAATTGGGTTATTTTATTGGTTGAACTACATAAATTGCAGGAAAATGTTGTCTGTTTCCTAGCTATTTGACTGTAATATGACTTTATTTATTCTTACCAAGTTGCATTAAGAACATCATAATGGCTTTGCTTGTCAGTATTTACATGTAAATAAAGTGAGGTGCAATAGAATATTTCTTTTTTCAGTAATGCAGCTAGGTAGGTGGATACAAGGTGTCAACAATTCTGAGGAAGTAACTTATTGGAAATCACTAAAAGCAAGCAAGGTGAAGACTAGGAAACAGGGAATGAGAGGAAAGCCATACACATAATACTATAATAAATTTTCTTATCAACTTTGTTCAGTCTGTATAGGGAACACTTGCACTTGTTTTCATATGGTACAAAGCCACCTCATTCAATGCTTTGCTTGCAAAAAGGAAATTTGACTAGATACTTCAATCCCTGATACAAGACCCTCCACTAATAATAGGAAATAAATGTTTATTGACTGCTGATCAACTATTTAAATTCCACCTCATTTTGAGGGCTGCCTCAGTAAATTGGAAATTGGGGCCAGTGTACCGACTACATAAGGCTGGTTTACACCAAAGTTTCTTTGATCAAAGTACATGTATAGTTTGATTGAAGTGTGTGATGGTGTAAACACTTTTCAAAGACAGCAGCTCCTTGTACTTTTATAGAAGAAACTTTGACAATGTCAACAGGCCTATGGTCACACATTGTTGAAAGGTCATTCTCAAACTCTTTAATAATTCACAAAGCAAAAACAACTGAAACATATAATTATTAATCAATATTTAGAAATTGGAGGAAGGCTACAACTGAATTTTGTCAACTTGTTGCTGGAATATCTCTCAAAATACTGGTTCATGCGAGAAGTAATTTCAAACACTCATTTGGTGTTACTCCTCTAATTTCAAAATTATCTTGAAACTTGTTATAAAACTTGTGTCACAGGTCACTCAATTTCAAAGTGGGAGATAGTGAAGATAATTGAACATTTTAATTGTTTCACTACGGCCTCTGACTTCAAATTTACTGAGGAGGTACAGACTTACAGATTTACAGACTTACTTTAATTAAGAAGGGAGTAATTTTTAACTTATAGGAAAAGTGTTGCCTCTCACCAAATTCTGATTCTTAACTAAACAAAAGTTCTACTGACCATTAATATAGGAGTCACTTGGCATCCTGTCCTCTTTTGAAGGGCTAGTTTTGAAAACTATTACATTGTAAACAATAAAATGGAGTTTCCAGGAATAAAGAAAGATATATACAAACACAAATGTTTCCTATTTCTTTTATCATTAGGGCCATCATTCTTCTACAGAAAAAATCTGAATGTCTAAAAGGTGGTGTGTTTCAACATTTCTCCCTTATCTGAAGATAGCACTGCATACTGTACGTGTTTGCTATGTTATCCAGAGCAGTTATTCTGATAAATTAATTACAAACTAATATCACAATATTTTAAAAAGTGACTCAACTTTCTGGTTATACACATTCATAATCGAGAGTTGAAGCTTTAGAGTTATTAAATTTTTTCAGGGGAAAGGAAATTTGGCAAGGAATTGTTGATGGAAACTATTTATTCCGGTGAGCATCTCAATTTTCGTTTCTCTACCTTGAACGATCAACATGTCCTTGGATAAACCTTGTGAAAAAAATGCTTGTTATTCTGAGTGTCAACCTTGTCTATGACATGTAAAGACTGTATATAAACCATATAAAAGTTATTGCTGACAGTAATGTCCTTGGATGATGACCATGATGGAATTTAACCAGCATATCATTGATGTAGCTGTTGCCTGGAATAACAAAATGAAACTGAATGAAGTTGGGCAGTGTACCTATTCACTGACTGACTGAATTACTGATTTATTTCCTAATCCACCCATAGTGTCCAATATACTAGACATCAAGAACCAAAGCGAGAGAACAAAGCGAAAACAGAGAGAGAACAAAGAACAAAACAAAAAATTCATGTGTTAAAGGGTTATCTCTTTTTCTTTTGTCTTTGTTTTCTGTTTTTGTTTCTTTCTTGTTGTTCTATGTTGGGTTATATATGCCACCTGATCTGTAGCCTAAGGGTTAACGGCCAATGGTACACTTTGTATTTCACTCTGGCTAAACCAGAAAATTTTACTCATTGAAGAGATTTGCTTTGCCCATTATAAAGTTAATAATTGGCTTTACTTAAACATGGAAAGAGCACACAAGGGGGACATCCCCCTGTAAAATGCATTCTAGTGTAGCAGAACATGGAGAGTTCATTAGCAGTAAACATGACATGTTACATGATTTGATTCAAAGCTTTCCACTTTTCAGTTCTTTACCTAAGATTAATTTTGAAGCTAAAGAAATTAATTTTGTAGAAAAGTACTTGTTAAGTGAAAAGAATCCTACAGGTGATCGTGAAGATGCTGAATAAAAATAGGTATTATAATATAATATAAATAGGTATAATATAAATAGATATTATAATATAATATAAATAGGTATAATAAAAATAGGTATTATAATATAATATAAATAGGTATAATATAAATAGGTATTATGATATAATATAAATAGGTATAATAAAAATAGGTATTACAATATAATATAAATAGGTATAATAAAAATAGGTATTATAATATAATATAAATAGGTATAATAAAAATAGGTATTATAATGTAATATAAATAGGTATAATATAAATAGGTATAATAAAAATAGGTATTATACTTTATTTTTAAAATCGTTGGCTGGTTATGGTTTTTGGTCAAGACTCTGAAGTACTGACCCCAATCTTCACACACTTGCTGTTGGATACCAATGTTGCTTGCGAAGGAAGCAGAAGGCTTAACTCAATTTAAGCTATTTGTATAAATGCAAAGAGCTTAATGTGTACCCAACATCACTTTCTATGTATATATAGATCTCAGCATGTTTTGCAAACTTAGTTGGTTTGATAATGACTTTGCAATAAAGTCAAGATATTACCACACCTGTCTTCATCTTGTTTTAACTCGTATCTCAAGTTTCAAGATGTTAATTTTCAGAGTACATTTTATACTTTATCTATAGGTAATGTATCTATATACCTTACTTGTATTAAAATTCTTGCAGTCCTAGAACTCGCACAGCGCTGGGTGCATGAATTATAGTCCTGTGCGATATATAATCCATAAGAAAAACTTTGATTACATGCAATCGAACAAGGACATTGTCATCAAAGGTTGGCAACGATCGGGTGTGAGCGCCACATAGGAGGAGCCACAATGAAAAGAGGATCCATTTGAACTCTAGATCAGATTTTGTTTGACTTATAAAGTATGTTAGGCAATACCATTTATGAACCTATAATATATAGACATGCTAATAAAGATTATTGTTACTGTTACTGTTATTGTATTAGGCAAATGAGAACCATACAATAAATCTTTTAGTTCTTGTTGGTATTTTGAACTCACGCTTTATAATTATCATGAATTTTGCTTACATTACAGAATTTTGAAGTCATTTTTTGAGGCCACCTAAATGCCTCTTGATTAAGTTTTGACAAATATTGAAGTATTCGTTGATAAAAAATACTCATTATAAATGCGTTAATTATTAATAGTTCTATTAAACAAAGAAAAAGAACGAGCACGAAAAACTACTTGCGCGAATTTAAAGGTGTACGAATAAGTATCAACAAGGTGCACAAAATTAAATCGTGCGAATTTAAAGCTGAGTGAAAATGAGTACAATGCGAATTTTAATACAAGTAAGGTAGTTCAACTTAGTGGGCATAACTTATTATAGTTCGTTATTCATTGTAAGAAATGATAATGAATTTGACATCAAATACCAACCAATAAGATTGTTGCTGTATTTTTAATATTAAATGACTGAGCTACTCAGTCTCTATTCATGCACTCCTTCCATGTCTAAGCTCATGAACATATAAACAGAAATTATTACAACAAGCAAAGCTACAAAACAACTTTATAATTATTACGCACACAATTCCAAGCATATAAAGACTAGGGCTGCTGTAATTATGCAAAATTTGTAAAAGTTGCCAATGTCAAAGGTTAGTAATGTTCTTCAGCATGTTCCAATTTCTTTCAATTTAGTTCCACCTTTGTCTAACTTAACCGGTATCAAATTTGATTCCACAAATACTTTTTTTGTCCTCCCAAATTAGGTTTTCATGATCCCAAACAATCATGTTTAATAACATTGAAACAGGCTGGTGATATTTGAACCTACCTTTTTTACTGAAGTCTGGGTCCAACAAATAGTTTATAACTCTGGGACACAAATGAAACTTTGTATAGAGAAAAATTGCAACCATCCCTAAGGCACCACAAAGCCAGTATGCGCGATCATGGACTTCCAAGAGAAACACTGCAAAACCAGCAAAACTTCCCACCAAGGTAGTCTGATACTGCATAAGATAAATATGTATGTACACTTGGTTTATGTTGACAAGAATAATTCTCACACCACAATAACTGATGTGAGAATAATTATTTGGACTCACTACAATTTGAAGCAACTTATACCACTCTGGATTCAACTGTTTAGGAGAGGCATTGTCAGTTGACGCCCCATCTTTCATTCCCTTCCATCAGAACCCCACATTTAAGGAATCGAGCGTTTTCAGATTTGTTTCGCATCAAAGTATCAAGATTTTAATAATATTAAAGTCAGATTTTGCGAAGCTGGACACCAAGATGTTATTTCCGAGATAAGAAAAATACTGTGAATCAAACCGTTTTATATTGCAAGATTACTGATGTATTACTTTGGAAAATAACTAGTTGGTTTGAACATAAATACAGTCCTACCATCTGAAGACCTCGAGGCCAGAAATAACGAAATCTGGTCAGAGTACTCTCAACATTGCCTATCGCCATCATACTTGGAAAAAGACTTCTGCTCACATACAGAGCTTCTCCGGTCAGCAGACCAGACGAAAACACAGCAAGAAACTTTAAGATTACGATAACAGCATCGAATTTATCTGGATTATAAAACATCTCGACCTGACAATTCAAAAATAACCATAAACGATTGACATGATGTGATCTTGCAGTTGTGAACCAACTTACGTAGGTCATTGACTTACGTACTTTTGCGTGTGACTGCTGATTTTCCCACTGTGGACTCACAAATCAAATACAGGCGTCAGCACTGAACGCGAATAGTTGTATCTTGTGATACGCAAACAGATATTAAAATAATATTATATATATTATATTATTATATATAATATTAATAGTCTTAAAAACTACATCTTCGATTGTAAATTCGTTACAACGCGAAATATATCAAGTCAAATGGCAACATTTCCCTCGTTCAATGAAACACCAAGTCGACGGACAGGGTCAAGAAATGCCAAACAAACAAACTACGTGAGGTAGGTATCCCCTGTGTGTGTGGCCGAACATTTCAGCGCGCGAATTCGTGGATACAGTCAATGGACCGCAGTATTTGAAATGTAGAATAGTATTTAGTTTTAGCTCGCACAGAAATGAAGGGAAACATTCAGTGATTTTCTTCGTGATCAAACGAAACTTAAGGCATGATATTGAAAGTGAAAGTACACCATCGTTTTCTGAGAAGGGAATGATACAAATGAATTGATTCCTGATGATGACCACAAGATAGTCGAAACGTAGAGAATAAAAATGATTTTTATTTACGGAGTTTCCTTTGTATTGTATTTAATGAAACATGATTTGCATGATGGTAAGAGTACAAAGTAAGTCTTCTGACGATTTAACCATAGTTAATAGAAAGAGGAAACATGGTTTGGAAGGCCGGCAAACTTCAAAGGCCCACGTGACCTTTTCGGATGCGATGTTGAAGCGGTACATCACGTGACAACGAAGGTGCACAAAATTGATATTTACAACAAAGGTTTAATAGGAGCGA
>JBAHVQ010000528.1:257943-271659 GCA_036872915.1 Nanipora kamurai
GGGGTATACAGACATTGATTAAACCTTAATTTCTTTTGAATTTTCCTCATGAATTGTTGATGAGTTTTAGAATGTATCTTACTGTGAAAACTGTGGTAAGCTAGGGATTCAGAGTAACTCTGAACTCGCGCGACCTTCTAGATACTGCCCACACGCAGTGGCGATAAGTTATACAAACGAGGTCAGTTTATACCAGGAGGAGGTCGAGCTCCTAAAGGAGGTTGCTGGAAATGGACCACGGAAATGGACATTCTCATCTTGGCGAATCTGAGTACACTTTCATATCGTTTTTACTTCTTTCGAAATAGATTTAAAAGTTTACTTTTTAAGTTATCGTCGGTGAATCTGTAAACGATACATTTCAATCTTAGATTTAATGTCTCGTCAATAGTTTAGTCGTTGACCAAGTATGACAGTTTGAAGCCGATAATTAGTAATTTCACATTTAGATCATGTTTTAACTTATCTATTTAACATACAACTTTTTGCATATTGTTGTACTGAATTGGATTTAAAATTATGCTTGGCGATCTAGTCCCTGGACGTTTTACAACTTAGACTCAAGTACATGTTGTTTATATTATCGTTGATTTCTCACTCGACCCTGCTTTCAATTCCATGGCACTTTTTGAACGAAAATTGTGTGACAAACTCGTGCGAATAAGTTATGGTTGCGGCACCCGAGTTTCGAGACTATTCTTCCAATTTCATCTGATGATAATTTTTTCAATAATTTTTAATGTTTGGTTACCAGATTAAACTCTCTTCTCCGTGGTTGATCTTTGCATGCTCAGCACGTCACCGCCATCTTCTCAACGTGGCCTCATTAACCAACGGCTGCAGAGTAGTATCGTTGGATTATTAAAATGAAAGTGTGTGAAGGAATGGGTAGGATTTTCATCGTGGACAGGTACAAGTTTGTTTTTCTTCCCTCGGCAAGGTGATCTTTAAAAATAACATGAACTAGCAAGCATACAGGCATCAAGAATGCTTCCATGACGAACAAGTTCACTTGTTCTCCTTAAACGTTTGATCTAACGTGAAGCTTAAGAAGTATTTGGCTCAACGCATTAAAAAGTTGCAAATTTCAAAAAATCCCGATTTCTGAGATTTCAGTATTTGAGTGTACGCTAAGGTCCTGTCCACACGATGCGATTGTAGTTTACGTCTCCATGACGTATGTGATTATTCATTCTGGCATCGTTACTGCTGACGATTCGTTCACGAATATTGCAGTACGTCGTGAAGACTCTCCCTGGTTAGCTTATCGGCCGAATAACTCCAAGTGAGTGAACCGCATCATCCATCCTTCGAACAATCGAACTTGAATTCTATCTACTGAATAGAATTATTAGCATAGGAAATAACACGGTACGAGAAGAATTAATGAAAAATCGCACGCGTGTTTGACGAAATACTTATAATACCATAAATGGTATTAATATTTCACCAAACACAAGTGTGATTTTTCACTAATTCTTCGAGAAGTATTGTCACTTCCTTCTAATTTCTCCTCACCTGATTAGACGTGTCCAAAGAGAGTGTTTTTCTTTTTACAAAAATATACCAGTGTAGTATTTTTTCCAAATATCACAAATACGGAACTTGAGCGTGTATTTAAGGAAAATCCAAAGTAAAACTACCAATCAGAAACGAGTAAAATCGGATGAGGTGGAATTAAGTGGGTATCTCCCTACTGAGTGAATAAAACTTAAGTCCGTTTGTTCAATGGTTGGTGTTGTTCTCTGGTTGGAACTTATCCGCCAGATAAGCTATCCGGGCTTAGAACAACTGGCCCCAGGACGAACAACCGTATACGATAATTGTACCGCATAGATCAGCCTTTAGTTTACTCATTAGGAGTCTGCAAATATCCCGCTGGTCCTTCGCTAAACGATGCTGGGTCCGCGGTGTTTTCGGTATAAACTGTAACGGGATTGAGGACAGTTTTTGGGCTCCCGTACAGTAACATCTCTCGTTCCTCGACATCGAGAGGCGGCCGTTTCTGTCTCGGGGTAGAACTTGTCGGTGGTTTCTCGCTCATTCGCTCTAGCTTCCACTTATGTTCACGTTGTAACCTCCGCTGTGAGCGACATTTTGAGTCCAGTTTCGGCTTAATCAACTGCCATCGGACTTCCATTCGGTCCTCGTCAATTGGGTATTTGTAGTCGACGTGAGCTATTTAATGATAAACATTTACAAAACGATCTCAAATTCATTAATAATTCATGAGCTAAACACAAAGGAAATCACTAACGAGACGTTGTTTGGATATCTGAGGAAGAAATTACATAAATTAAGCCAACTTTCGCCTCGATTTTCTCTTCAAATACGGATTCTTTTGAGATGCAATATTCAATTTGAGATGTTTGGATATCCTGATGAAACACTCCTCGTGTATGATATATTACTTATAAAATGACCTACAATTAATTTATATATTGTATATATATAAATTTATATATTGTATTGTCTTGTATATTCGAAAGCTTTAATTTCCTACGTGAATTCTTTTGTGGTCTACAACTAGTTCATTTGGGATTCTTTTCCTACCTCGTATGGCCTTAATCTTGCTCGGATCAAGGGTCTCTTTACCACGAGTTCCTCGGACATTCGAGGCGGCCATTTCTTCTCTCGTGAACAATGCCTCGGTGAGAGAGAGCGCCAGCTTGACGGGGTTCACGCCGTAGCTCTCGCACCTCTCGATAATCTTTGGGTCCCCGCTGAACCAAGCTCTGCGATTCACATCGTTAACATCGCCTAACCAACAACCAGGTCCTGAAGGCTGATCACTTGCTAGAATCAATTAAAACAAAATACTCATAATGTATGAAGGTAAACGATATCACTGAGGTCACAAAAAAGATAAAAAGGCAATGTATTCAGTGTAAAACTGTACTAGAGTGCTGGTAAATAGGACGACTGAAAGTTGGACTAAAGTACTCCTATATTCTCGTAATTCTAACGACTGAAATTTCGATCTATTTGTTCCTAATTCCCAGTCCTTCCGGTTTGGTATTAGGGACCAAACGTGTTTGGTTATCAATCTTCTACCAGAGTGAAAATTAAAAAGATCAATCTAAAAAGATTTAAGTTTCCATCGATTTTAGTTTGAAAGCTGTCTTTCCCGCAAAACAATGAATAATTTAGGTAATAAAAAGTTTTGGGAAACTGCCGGAACTTAAGAATGTTTAAACTGACGTTTCGAGTGAAGGCCCTTCGTCGAAGTGAAATAGTGTAAAACGTCAGTTTAAATATTCTTAAGTTCCGGCAGTTTCCCAAACCTTTTGATTATTGATAAACTGTTCAATGCTGCCGACGCAGCACTCTACTTTTACATCAACGGATAATTTAGATTGACAAAAAAAAAATCAATAACCACAATGATTAAAATTTTCAATCTTTCGAACTAAGAGAGTAAGTGGTCTTGCAGCTGAATTGGTATTAAGTTGCTAAAAATCCTGAAAGGTACCATTAAAAATACCGTGGCCAAAATGGACTACTGACGGACAGGGTGTTGAAAAAGTGTGTCATTGACCACTACAGAAACCCCCAAAAGACTGGGCTCTGGATAACTAACAGGAGTTGTGATTGGCTGAGGGCTTTACAACGACCAATCATATATCGTGCTGGTTACCCAGAACCCAGTCTTCCCGGAGTTTGTGGAGAGCTCACAATTCATCCATTTTTTTTTTTTCGCGGGCAAAATGACATTATTAGTATTTGTTACTAAGACGTTGGCTGGCAGAGATATATCGAAGTTCATTTAACACTCAAAATCCTAGGTGGTAGGGCCCCTTAGTTCATATGAACACAACCGGTCTGGTGTCCCACACTATGAGGTCGATTCTAAACAGAGATTTTTACCGATTTTGCATTAAGTGTCCTACAAAACCGAAGAAAAAAAAAGACTTTATTTACCAGCAAGGGAGCCGTTTTCAGCATTCCATTCCTCTTTGTTCGATGCCTTGCTAGACGAAGAATTTACCTCGGCCAGTCGATTGTCGGATGCCGAAGGCGCCGTTGACACTGCTGTTACGAGGTCGTGCCGCGCATGAGCGCTGTCCCAGTCTCCAATCTCACTCGCCTGCGTCACGTAATCACCAGAAGGAAAGGAGCTGTTTGACACAGATATTCCTTGATAGTGTGTTCCGATCAACTGCGATCGTATGTTCATGGGCGATTGAGCTTGGCTAAGAATGGGACTTGTGGTAGTCGACTTCTTGAATAAAATAGATTGTGAAGGAAGTCAAAGACATATTGGCAGTATTTTATCCAACTTTATACGATGTTAATTCTAACTATTGAAAATTTAGTGCATTTGTTCCTAACTTCAGTTTATCTTGGTTTGGTATTTGGGATCAAACGTTTAAGATTTGCAATCAATCTTTTACGAAAGGGAAAATTAATAGGACCAATCTTAAATGATTTAGGTTTCGATTCATGTTACGGTGAAAGTTGTCTTTTCCGCAAAAAATGAATCATTTAGATAGAAAAAAAATTTCAGTGATCGAAATTTTCGTTCTTTTCTATTAAGTGAGTAGGGTATCAATTGGTTCCTTCAATAAACTATATGGAGAAGGAAATAAAAGGGATGTTGCCATGATTTTATCCAATTTTAAGAAAGTAGTTGGCTTCTTGAATAAAATATATTGAAATGGAAACCAAAGTGATATACTGACAGAATTTCATCCAGCTTTACTAATTTAGTTTCCTTCTTTAGTTGCCTGAGTAAAATACATTAAAAAGGATATCACAGAGATATTGGCAGGATTTTATCAACTAGGAAATTACCCGGATTTTATCTCCTATAACAGAATGATTTAAAGCCGCGACTCCACCTACGGCTTTTTGCTTACTCCATCGTGCAAATTTGCAAATACAATTAGAAACGCCAGAGCACAGTAGTGGCTAAACGAAGCAGCAAACTCTGCATGACAATAAATAGCTTACAATACTAACAGCCCGTGAGTTGGCAAAAATGCTAAAGTCACGATATCTTTGTGGAAAAAAAAGTCGCAAGATGGCTAAGCGGTAATTGCAAATAACTTTTGTTGCCAAAAAATTCAACTTGTTGATTTTCTTGCAAATTTTTGGGCGATTCTTAAAGCTGTCGAGTCACCGGTACAACAGAGGCAACACCACGGGTCAGTGGACAACATGCTCAGGCGAATTAAGATATTTTCAAAAATTTGAATCGCTGCTGCAAGCAAAACGTCACGCGAGGAGTCGCGGCTTAAGATTCTGTGTGAAGCTCAGGAAGTCACGTGTCCCAGTGGGTATACCCTTACCTTGCCTGGTTGTGATGAGGTAGTCTGACCGTGGGTTCCAGTAGTCGTCACGTTTTCTGAAAGGGATTCGATCGTGTTGTGTACCTTCATCATTACTTCTTCCAGTTTGTGAAGGCGCTCGGAATTCTTCCAAACTATGTCGTAAATTTGCTTCTACAATGACAACAGAAGCAAAAGCTGCACTCAGAAACTTTATATTGGAGCCAACGAGGCGAATACTTCGTATACCACTGGTCACATACTTACCAAAGAGATGTCACTGCTCATTGTCTTATCTGTTTGGGTGTACATATCCAGCATCAAGAATGATCGAGAACTTTTTGACTGCAAAGAAAATGAAGAGAAAGGAAGTTCATCTAAGTTTTTCCCCTATCATATAAAGTTTCTGACCTTCATGAACAATGAATAATGTACAAAAAACAAAAGAATGGGTTTAACATCGGGTAGCCTTTATAGAGTTTCTACAAATAAAAAGAAAAATTAATTAGTAGATTGTTTTTTCTTCATTCTTATGCCATCACCTGCCCCTATATTTTACCTTACCCAGCTTATAACTTTAAGGTATACAAATTCAGTAACATAAATTCAAATGACTGAATGTTGAGCAAAATATTGACACAAATAAAATTGCAATTTCGACAACTATCATGCAAAAATGTCAAATTAAAATAATTAACAAACACGACATAAATTTGGTAAAATTGGAGTATTTTATTCACTGAGCATGGATATTTTTACAGTTGGTCAGAAAACTAAAGACTAAAAGTATATTTTATGTTTACAAAAGATGAAAATGTATGCTCTTCTGGAATGACAAATGGGTTCCATTTAATAGAGAATGAAAAATCAAAAAACTGATTGCAAGCTGCAGTCCCTCAAAATGTCTTTCAATTAAAGCATAAATTAGGCTAGTACTTAAATATTACTTTAGTTAAGCAATATGCTTTGCGAAAATGAGAAATCTTAAGCAGGACAGCTAAAGGGACTGGCTTGCTTTCTTCTCTACTTTACATATCAACGCCATCGGAAGTCAGCTACTTCGCTTTGGACATTCAGCAAAGCTCGTTTCTAAAACAATGTTAAGAGACTTCTGTTAGCAGTGGCACCAAGCTGGTATCACCACAAGATATAATCAAGGAACAAACCACTGCTTTTTCCAGGCTGGAACCCCTGTTTTACAACCTTAAATATTAACAAGTTTTATTCCATTTTTCAACACTTACATTGCCAGGTAAGAAATAATCCTCAGATTTCCTTTTTAGTGAAATAGTTTTAGCATCATGAGAATCTTGAATACAACTATTAGTCATGTTTGTTGGCATCATTTGATCAGAGCAGTCACTATTGAATAAAAATGATAAATCAAATTTCATATAAAAACATCAGTATTAACATTGATCTAACCCTTTTAAACTCATTAAGTAATTCATGAGGAAAACACAAAGGAAAATCCTGACTGGGATGTGTTTTGATAACACTTGCCTAACCAAACAACTCAAATTTTCCAAAAATTTGGTTTATCTGAGAAAAAAAATCAAGCACTTGTGAAAGTGTCTGGGTAATTAACAACTTCAGAGTGTTTCAAAAAACTTGGCTATGCCTAATGTCTGCAACACTCTTTGTGGTGTTTGATCTCTGGGTCAAATACTCCCTTGTGTTTGATTTGTACAAGAAAATTAAAAGGATTAAATGCAATGTTAGTCAACAGCACAGTAATGTTGATGTTACAATATTGATTTTGAATAGTCTAAAGCAAACTAGTTTGAACTTATTCTGACCTCACTTGCATGTTTCACTGTTGTTTCTTTTCTTTGTTATATGCATGACAAAATTACTGCACTCTGATTGGTCAAGTGAAATGCAACAATTTTATTAATTGTACTGCGGTGCAATTAATGATTTTGTGATACATACAATAAAGTGAATAAACCAGTAATCATTTATGAATTTACACTGCTCACAATATTTGGAACTTTTGCCAAATTACAGATGTATCACAACATGTACAATTTTGGCACGATTTTCAAATATCACTTGAAGTGTAACTCCTCAAAGCCATCCACTATCATATGATTCCTAAACTAATCACCTAAACCATTACTTTCCCCCTACCATTACTTTCCCCCTACCATTTCAAAGAAATGCACCAAACAAAATTTCTTCTTCAACTCACATTTTCTTTTCTCAAGGCGACTATCCACACACTTTTTCGTCCAGGGTCATGATTTTATCAAAAAATAGGATGGTAACATATTTGGTTTGCTGTGTGGGCATGGTATGGAACGGATTGGATGTACGTGTAAATCCACGTACGCTTGGTTTCAAGTAGATACCTCAATTCCTAACAGGAGTTCTCACTCGCCGAAAATTTCAGAGCGATGGATGAGAGTATACAATAATTTTTCCTTTTCTCAAACGGAATGCCAGACTTCCTAATGACAACATTATCAAAAAAATCTTCCTGTTTCACCTTCACTACTGAAGGCGAAAACATCTGACGTCACAGACCAATATCAACGTTTTCACTTTTATTTCTTTTCCGACTGAATCAACAGGATAGACATCTGGGGAACTTAACACGAGTTCGTCTTGAGATATGGAACCAAACAAGCGAAATATACAACGATATTTCAGACTAACACGCGGACAATTGGAGCAAACGCTTTCGTTTCATCATAACACGAAGCACGCGGTGTCAACAACGACAACGCTTGCATAACGAAGCGACAACGAACCCTAGTTTCAAACGTAAACGTTTGAACTTTTTTGGTATTCTTATCGCAGTCAGAGAAGTAGAATAATGTGCTGTTACCTTTTGTGTTCCATCTTCATTAAAAGTTGCGTTTGAATAGAAGATAATTTGTCTTGAAGAGCAGTGTACTTCCAAGCCATTCAGTTCGTTTCAACCGTGCACGCGCGGGCCCGTTATACAATTTACACGCAGTCGAGGTTACGAGAAGAGGACGGTTCCGATGAATACCCGAAGTTGTTCGGAAGCCGTTCGGCTAAATTTGTACGCAGTCCCTCGGTAACTTCAGACGGCAAACAGTTTTCGCGCCAAGAAAGTGTACCATTCAGAAAATTTTGGATGAGAAAAATTATGAAAGAAGTGAACTTTCATTCTTATTTAGAAAAACAGGTAAAAATACTGGCTTTTTCCATTTATATTAATGTCCAATTCTACTAGCAATATGAATAAAGAAATGAAAAAACAAATACAACCTTAGAAATGAATGTTATACTTTTATGAGTAAACTTATGTTGTAAATTCTCATGAAGTATTGAATTAAATTCTCATTAACGTGTTTCTAATCAGGGCCACAGCAAGGTAAATTATTTGGGAAGGGGCCCAACTGGGTGATTGAACTAAAAGGCATGTAGGTGAGTTGGTAGGAAGGCAGTCTAACCGGCTGGTAAGTAGCCTACAAGTGTAAAAATGCACAAGTTGTTCCATGCTGGCCAAACAAGTTGTTACGAGGTTGTTCCAACAAGCTCACACTGCGATGTGTTTGCACTGGTTGTCCCAAGTAGTTAACAAATCTGTAATGGCTTGTTGCAGACTTGTAACAAGACTGATGACTCCAGACTTATTGCAAATTGTTCCAACAACTTGTTACTGTCTAGCAATTATCAAGATGCTAAAAGGTTGGTAACCACAAGTTTGTAACAGCTTGATGAAATGACAGGCTTGCTACATCTTGTTAACCGACTTGTCACAAGCCTGTTATGAACACTTCTTGTTAATAAGCTGTGAGATTTTTACATGTGTAGCTGAGAGATAGGTAGTGGGAGGTAGATATGTCAACATTATAGTCAGTGCATGCCTTGTTGCATGATCCAACTCTTTGTGCCAGTTTCAAGAATACCTTCTCAAAGAAAAACAACACAAGCTGCAACGAGGGTGTTACACATGAATGTTGTCCTACTTCCAACAAATCTTGATGAGCCAAACTGCATGTGAACACCACGGCCTGGACTCAAATTTTTGAACCATCGTCTCATTGGTTGAAACTAAAAAGAAGTGTGTTGCAACTGTAGGTGTTACACACACTGTGACCTTCAAAAAAATGTTGAAAGTTGCTGCAAAAAGTATAACTCCTTTCAACTTTTTCAGCAATTTGCATCATCATTAAAATATAGAAATTGCAAGTTGCAGCAGGGTGTCACATGATGTGTTGCACAACTTGCAACACATGGAATTTTAGTACAAAAAATTGCATCATATAACTGAGCCTTAAGTGGATGAACGGAAGATAGGGTGAAATGGGATGGACAGATATGACAAGAGTGATGTGATGTAAGGCAGATTAAGAGGTATGGAAGGGATAGGATGTAATTGACAGCATAAATAGA
Organism: Nanipora kamurai; assembly: GCA_036872915.1. Classification (NCBI taxonomy): domain Eukaryota; kingdom Metazoa; phylum Cnidaria; class Anthozoa; order Scleralcyonacea; family Helioporidae; genus Nanipora; species Nanipora kamurai. The sequence goes on from JBAHVQ010000528.1 coordinate 267,588, forward strand.
ATGGGTAAATTGGTTGAATCAGAGATTCAGATAGCCATTACCAGTGACGGGCTGAAATTGAATTGGTTACTTTGATTGAATAAACAGCTGACGATTTCTTCCACAAGTAATGAGCATATTTAGGCAAAATTAGCTCTTGTAATACAGTATGGCAGAGATGACTCTACAAACCAAGTGCCTGTCTTGGGCTTTTAATGTTAAATTAAGCTAATTCCCTAAGTTTTAAAAGAGTAAGAGACGAGAGAGATATCCTTGCAAACTAGAGGATGTTGTAATCAATTAGTCAACTTCTGATTTTTAATCATAATTTAATTCCATCATCGGGTCTCCCATTATATTACTTAATTTTCTCTTACATTTTGTCATAGAACAATAACTACTTTCTTTTCTATCAGCACTGTATAAGATATTTTTTAAGGGATTATATCATATTAACCTCCTAGAGTATAGCCTGACATTCACAGGTTTGAACAATTTTGACCACTTTTTTATAATTTTTTCTTGGATCATCACAAATCATATCGATTGTTTCAATATTATACTCTTTGGGTCGACAGCAGCTGCACTGGCTGCTGTCTGTTGCTGGATCATATGTCGATTCACACATCCCAGAGCATCCTCTAGTCCGCACTTGAGTACTGGATGTGCAATTCTTTTCAGTGATATAAACATCTTTGAGTGGTGTTGCTTGGCAAGACAATGGAGTTGGTTCTGGTGGATTTCCAGTGGGTTCTGTTTGCAAATAGAAAGCAACCAAATATGTTTTAAATATTTGAAGATTATCCCTAGGATAATGGTATACAATTGGGCAGAGTTACATATAACAAATGTTATTTTGATAGAAAAACAATAGAGTATCATGGTAATACCATCAATTAATTAAAGAGGAAAATGGTTCCTTGTGATCTTTCAACTCCCAAGACCACATATTAAATCTTACTCTGGCCACTACCAGGCAATTTTGCTTAGCTGAGGAGGGGCCTCTGGGGCTGAAACTTTTTAACTACGATGGTAACCAATTATATTTTATTTCAGCTACTGCTAGTTATTTCGACTATGCCATTAGCAGTGACTTCTGAACTAAGTGAATTATTCTAAGACAGCACGCAGTGCCATGTACACGCAAGGTACTAGCTTTGCCTTAAAAGTTCAAATTAGAGGGGTTTTTTTTCATTGCAGTATTAATGTTCATTACAATAATTAGACTAAATTATTCAAACAGCCGTGGCCAGCTGCGTAAAAAATGTAAGCCAGACAAGCGTTGTAAAATCTTCGGTGTTATTTTTTGTCATTTTTGTATAACAGACGGCACATATTCCGGACAACATCTTGTGAACAGAATTAAAAAACGAAACGGTAGAGAGAACATATCATACCGATAATAATGTGTATTTATCGAGATATAGTCAAGGAATGGAGAAAGCAATATCACAATTAACATACCACAAGCTGGACAACAAACGTCACTTCTATTTGGTCGTGAAAATCCCTACAAAAAACAAACAGCAATAATCAGAAAAGTTTATGTAGTGTAGTTTCAAAACCAAATCCCTCAACACGCTAATTCGCGAGGAAATTTGAAAACTAATGTTTTCCAAGCTGAAGAAATTCGACGAGAAAAACGAGCGTGTCTTTAACACATATAAAAATACGACACGGTTATGATTTTCCTCATGAATTATTAATGAGTTTTTTGAAGTGCTATTTACAAAATGAGTGGCCGTTCGTAAGCGGAATAGCTGGATCATACTATTGAAACCTATGTTACTTTTCTCGTTAGCTCATTGCGTAAGCATCTGCCTTTCCAATATACTACAACTAGTGTTTCTTTACGATATAAGTATGAACTATCGATTTAAAACAATACACTGTGTGAACTATCGATTTAGATAGTTTACATGGTGTAGACATATTCGAAATATACCTATTTATTGTTTTATTAACAGTGAGCTTGCTGAATCGTTGGCATCCCTACAAATTAAGTGGCTGTAGCAGCAGTTGGTATTTTGCGATATGTGACCGAAGTCACAGAATTCCCGCCAAAACTCATTTGACTGTTTGCCTAAGTTTTTATTCCGTGTTATGTGAATATATATATAAAACTGCAGATATATTTGAATTATGCCTCTTTATCGATACAGTGATGTCCCTCCGGGGATTAAAGCTGAAGGAGGACCCTGAGCGAGGAGGCGACCCTCCTATCCGCTTGGTCGTTTCCCTGGACACAGCGCGTACGCGATGAATACCTCATCTGTGTTCCGTCACCACGCTCCTGAAAGTGTGTACAAGAGCTTGATGTTTTAACTGCAAAGCGAAAATTTACTGACCCTTACGAAAATTTCACTAGGCTTCACATGTGATTTTATGGGATCATAGGTGATCGCTGTGAAGAACTAAACGTTTCAATTTCTCTTGTGGTTTTTCATATTTTGAAATTTTCCCCCTGTTTATTTTCACTTAGTAATTTCATTTCACACGTTGTACACATGTATGTAACGTGTGGTTTACATTTGGTCCGCATGTGATCACATGTGAAACACCTTGACATGTTCCAATTTCACATGTTTGGATATCACTTTATATGGTCATACATACCTTCGCACATGGTTCACACTTTTCTATCTTGGTTTCGATTTGGACACTCTGGTTCAACGGTAAGCAAGCATTTGGTACCTTTTTGCAACTCATCGTTTGGCAAGGACCATCCGTCCAAATGCTGTCAGGCTGTTAAAAACGTTAGAAGTTGGATGTTAGTTATTGTTATTGTAGAAAGTGCTCAATTTGAATATTTAAATAGATAGTATGCTAGTTGTAAGACTGGCCAAAGCAATACAACACTTACCGGATAATAGTTTCCTTTGTAGAAACAACTTGGACAAATGCTAACCGATGCTGAAAAGAACAAGGAAATGCTGGATTTCAATTGGGAGATATAATCTTTACTAAACCTTTGAGACGTGAATCGTAGACAAGGTAAATTTATTCTTAAATTTATATATCGTTTATAAACGTCATAAACAAGTTTTAAATGTGCATATTGCCTTCCACCAAAGCCATTATTTCGAGTTGGCGGTAAAATTTTAAAATGAGGAGATCACGTATCACCCAAACGTGAATAAATTCATTTTTTAAATGGGCCAATCAGACTATGGAATTGACCAGCCGATGCCAGGGCTATTTTGCCGACAATTCTGCCGTGGAGGTAAAATTCTTTTGGAACAAGTTTGGTTTTCTATTCCCTAAATATTACCATTACCTGTTGGGCTACTGGATAGCGTTGGTTTCGAAGGACTGATTGTTGTAGAAATCAAACTGGACGAGGATTCCAAAGATGATGAAGATGCTTTGGAACTGCTAGGAGTATAAGTCTGAGAAATACGTGAAGTGATTACTCTAGACAAGGACGTGACTGAAGCGCTACCAGTGGACAACGAAGGACCCGAGGAACTTGCGACAGTAAAGGACGGAGAAGGACTTGACGCCTGTGTCGTTCCGATACTGGTAGTCACTGAGACAACCGTCGAAAATGACTCACTGCTCAACGGTGGTGGAGTATAAATACTAGTGGTTACAAAATACGAGCTGCTTGTTGCAGTACTTCGATACACAGACACCGTAAACCTACTTGTCGTTGGCCACGAACGTGACACTGAGCTTGAAACCACACTGCTTGAATAAGAATATACGGATGTAGATTGAACACTTGAAGGTAGTGACGAAACTTTGGTAGTTGCCACTAATATTGTACTTGATGATGTTCCAGCACTCGAAGATGATATACTCGTTTTCCGTGTGGCGAAACTACTTCCTGATGATACACTTACGGTACTTGTGGATGGGGCATAGACCGTTGTAGTAGGTTTTGAACTTCTTACTGATCTTATAGAGCTGGAGTAAAAATTGGAGGATACGTATGTAGATCCAGTGTATTTACTGGCTGTCGTTCCGGAGCTTACTGTTGATGTTGAAGCACTTGGATAGCTTGACAAAATGTTTGTTGTTGGTGTAGAAACATGGCTTGACGATGGAATACTTGTTTTCAAGACAGGGCTGCTTGGTGGAGGAGGAGGAG
>JBAHVQ010000528.1:281578-320420 GCA_036872915.1 Nanipora kamurai
TTTGCTGGCCACGAAACCAGAGTAGCACTTTGAATATGACTAATACTTCACCTGGTTGCGAAAAAAGACTATTTACCGTAATTCGTAGTGTTTTCTTAATTTGGCTACAAATAAAATACCAGCCATTTGAACTTCTTGAACGCGATCATCTTGGATTTCTTAACATCACACGTTTTAACTTGTTTATTTAACTTCGAGCAATTAAAAAATCAAACAAATAATAAAAAAATAAATCAATAAAAAGTCCAGGAAATCTTTGCCGGTGGTTCGTACCTGGTTTAACCCTTTTAAAAACCTTGAAAATTTAAACTAGTGCTAAATCGCTTGTTTTTTCGGTTGTTTGTGAATACAGTCTCGGAAAACATATGTCAATTCGTACACACTTTACCCACCGCCCAATGCTTAACAGTTTTCTGATAATTTTACTTTAATTAGTTTTATTATTACTGTAAACATAGGTCCTTGATTTATAGCAACTTTGTATAGCAGACCAAGCTAACCTGTAAAAATTTGGTCAATTTGTTGTTATTATTATTATTATTGTTATTATTATTGAAGTCTTAGGAAATTTTGCTGATCAAACTTCGGACTCAGAAAAACTCTGAGCTCCAGACGGGACTCCAACCCGCAACCTTCTGAAGCTCGGAGTCCCGTCTGGAGCTCAGATTTTTTCTGAGTCCATGGCGTTCCACAGTTTGATCAGCAAAATTTCCTAAGACTTTAATAGTATCAAACTGCAACTCAAAATTCGAAAAAAAGAAAAAATACTGTAACATGATCTAGTTTTAATGGATATCGTTAAAGAAAGAAATAAATAAAAAAGAAAAAAAGAGAAAAAATGGAGGGCGAACTTGTAACGAAAGGTGAATGGAAGTCGGCGCAAGTCAACCTTTAGATTTTGCATTAAAATTTGAACACGCTGAAAATTTATAGAAGTCAACGCAAGCGTATACAAGTGGATACGTATAAAGCTAAAAACGTCAGAACTGCCGAAAGTGTTGGCAAAACCGATGTTCGAGCGATGGCCCGGCGTTGGAGTGAAAAGTCTTTACGGTTCACTCCGACGAAAGACCTTTGTGACCTTTGTTCGAAACCTCAGTTCCCAGTCCCTGACCGGCTTTTTGGCTTCATACAGGAAAAATAGTATTTGAATAGTATTTTGGTAATCTGAATAGTATCAAACTGCAAACTAAAAATTCATATTGTTATTATTATTGTTATTATTAAGAATTAACCAAGAGAGAGCAGGGATTAAACCTTTTTTTTCAAGCACCCGGTCAACAAGATCCGACAATTTAATGTTATTATACCTTCCGACATTTCTTAGAACTAATCGCACCAAACTATCAACAAACTTAAATACAGTTTACAGCAGGTTAATTCCGTTCCAATCAACAGTTTTCCCTACCACCAATTATTCGACGGCAATCACGTGATGGTTTTTACTCCGACGAAGGGGCCTTCGTTCGAAACGTCAATTTCCCAACCCTTTTGGTTTTCTACGTTCGTGCGAAACCGCTTGAGCGACGACGGCTCCCCAAGCTCCACCTCTTGATGCAGCACTACCCGGCTTAGTAAAGTATTTTTCTAAACTCTCTTACCAGCCTTCATCCATGATACTGGCACCTCCCTGTCAGCGCATTCCTTGACGTAGGCTTCCACCACCTTCGCGTAGCAACTGACACATGTACAACCATCGGCAAGACAATTGGAGTAGTAGTTATCTGGCGACAGGAATTTGTGGCACTGTCTAAATGGACCGTTGGTGTCCTTCACTACGGCACAATTTTGCTCGGCGAACTTTTTGTTTGATGAGTAAAGATCGCACGGCTTTTCAAACTTTTCCCATTTACCATTATGACATCCTGATGGACTCAATTCATCGTCGTTCACCTTCCACTGCAACGCGAACGAACTCGCCAATATCTCGTTGTCATCGTCGTGTGTGTGAAAATCGTTGGTCGTGTCCCCATCGAATGTCCCGCAAAGACCGCACGTCTGCTTGAACAACGAAGAACTTACTGTGAGGAACAAGTTATGACCATTCCAGAGTATTGTGATTCCAGCTGTTCGAGACTTGACTATTATGTTTCTACCGCCGAGATAACTCACGCTAACTCCTTGAGCTGAAGTAAAGTATTGTGAAACCTCATTACCGCCCACTTTTACGGTTGGCTCGTTGGCTGTGTTTGACCGCCCAGGATTCAAAGTGACTATCGGCTCTCCGGTTATGTTAACTTCCACCTGTTTTTCACATGACGTGAGGCCGCCGCTCGAACTCACGCAGTTTTTGTTTAGCAGACGTATTTCGTATTTTGGTTTCTTGCCATTCGGCATGTGGCAGTGTTTGGAAAGGACGTAGCCACACTCACCCCTCATGTCGTAAGATTTCCCGTCAAATGTACGCATGTGTGAATCGCCAATGTACGCACATGTGGCTGTAAAGAACACAATGATATGAAGAGTTATACTTCAAAAGACGTCAACCAGCCAACCGAGATCAGTATTACTCGTAATCCAATACAAATGTCGAAAAAAATAACAAAAATGAATGATTTTCTACTAGAACAATTAATACTTGTATGAATATTAAAACCCAGCGCAATATATGGAGATCAGGAGTTGCCCTTTTCAGAAAGACAGAACAAAATATAAAAGATAAAATAGATAATTGTTTATCGTCATATATTGAGCTGGGCTCTTATTTTCTACTGAGATTAAGATTTCTACTTGGTACATCTTTGGTTACCATTAAAAAAAACGGACAATATTATTTACTCTCAATTTTGATGAGATGATAGTTGACTTTCGGTTTTCCTCGTCAACTCTTACGTCACAGAAAATTCGGGCTCAAAATGCAGTTGTTTATTGGAAAAGAAATTCTCAGGAATTAGTCTTCGTACTTGTGTCATAAAGTCAAATTTTCTGTTTTCGTTAAAGTGCCGTTAAGAACCAAAATAGTTCCTACTTATTTAGATTTTATTTGGTGGTAGTTTTGAATTGAAGAAGAATAGAATTCTCCCTTAGTCAATGTTTCATCTTGTTTCAAAGATATTCACATTTTTCAAACCTGCAAATTAGTTGCCGTGACATCATCTATTCATACGAACTGGATAAAAATCCCAAGTCGGGGAATGTTTATTCAACTTACTGTTCACATTCCAGTGTACCATTCTTAGTAGCATGTCTGAAAACTTTCAGTACTTTCTAACAGATATCTGAGGAGATATTTGTCTATTTAGGAATTTTTCTGGGTAGATGATGTCATGAGATATCTAGTTTGCATACCTCAAAAACCTGAATACATGTGGAACAAGATAACATAATAAGTAAACAAGAATGCTATTATTCCTCACTTCGAAAGTACTGCTAAATAAAATCAGAATTGGGGTTGGCAATTTCTGCATCTTAATGCCCCTTTAAATAAAACGCAAAATTGAAGTACCATTCGGGAATCGAAGTTTTGTTACATATCTTATTGCGTAAATAATTTTGATAAGATGTGGCATGGTTAGGAAGTAAACTTTCGTAACTAAAATTTCACCCTGTCTTTAACTTGCTTCCTGTTTAAATTGTGTAGACGAAGGTTCTAGTCGAAGTTATCTGCTGGGTTATAGTATTATTAACCAGACTGTGATCAAAATTATAGCAGCCCCTAATCATGATGCATTCTGTTAAGTAACTCGATTTTCACAGTGACTCGTCAATGTTGACTCTTCTCCCAGTTTTGAAAGAATGAATCGTCGACGAAATTGCTTACCATCACATGCAGTTTTCACGCAATCCCACGTTCCTCCATTACAAGTACTAAAGTTAAAAAAAAGCGGTAGTTAACTTAGCAATTAATAAATCCAGGCCAGATGTTTTAACAGATTACCAGAAATTAGTAAAGTGTTGTCACTCATTCCACAGCACTATAAAGATAGCGTGTCATATGAGGAAATTAACTGAAGACACCGGAAAAGATGGCGTTTGCACTTTTTAACTTCAAGAATGATTGAACCACAAGAATTGAAGAAAGTTTAGCATGCAACTGTAAATCACGTAGATATAACGGTCTTCTTATTAACAGACTTAATTTTTTTAAATCCAATCTTTCTATATTTCAGCAGGATACGCCGTTTAGTGCTTGCAAAGGATTATGGTTTAGTGTACAAGTCCCCATCTTTTTCGGTACCGACCAGTTGAGAAAGTCTTTTTTAACTACCGTACATGGGAAACCGCTCCGCAAAACTCATTTATATTCAATAAGTATGTTCCCCAATAGACAGCTCGGGAATCTCGAAAAGTTGGCCAAACCGAGGGCATCACGGGATATTTAAGTGTAAAGTAAAATTCTCGGTATTGAACTTATGTAGCACGAAGGTCGCGAAAGGAATGACAGTTAAAATGTTCAGTACCCAAGGACAAGGTTTCTTCAGATTTAAAAAGCACGAAACAGCCAGGTTACACTCAAGACTGTCGGCAGAAGTGACTGACGTTCAGACGACCTTAGCGGCAGTCATCGTCAGAGTCAAGCTCACTCAATATTGACCACTTTCACAACATCAATATATGAGCAACAGCGCAAAGTTTTACATACCTCCGGTATCCCGCAATGCAAAGCAGGCGTATTTTTTTCTGAGATTCACGATCCGTGTATTAGTTGCAGGTACTTTGATCGCATGGCCCTTATACCGCATAAAAGGTATTAAGACAAACGTTTTGTATGAAGAACACGAACGAACTTGGAATTTTTATGTACAATTTTTATCTTCATTAGCATCAAGCTTTCTTATTTTGCTCGCTTTTTTCTGCGGTTTTCAATGAACCGCGCTTTTAAAACACAAATAGATCAACCAGTAACCGTAGAAATGAAATCCCCAAACGGTGTCCATTTATTTTAATTTCATTAAGATGACTCTGACGATCGCTTTCAAAGCTGTTTAAATTACTCACAGCACGTGTTTTATCAACTCTAAAAATTCTCTCGCTAGTCGGTGGAATTTTTTAATTCGATCCTGGTATTCGTGTTAGACTTACCATTCTTCGCATGGAGATTTCCTTACGCTGCCATGGCTATAGTATATCCCTGCGAAATTACACGAACACTGGCGTTTTGGTACGCACTTGCCTCCATCCAACCATAGTCCTGCAGGGCAGTGACAGCCGTCTACGCACTCGGAAATACAGCTAATTTTATCGCTGTTGAGGTTGGCACACGTCAAAGGGCACGCAGACCCACATTCTGTGTACTCCATATTTGATTTACAAGTTTCGTCTACAAGGAACAAAAAATATCGCGATGTGGCAGTAGAATTTGGATTGAAGGGATTAATTGTTTAATTACGTATTTGTTTGTTTATTCATTTAGGATCATTATTTAACGAGTCTAATTTATACATTTTTACTATTCAAATAGTATTCTGCCAAATAGCTGTTGATAAGTGATTAATAAGAAGAAAATTATGAGAAACATACTTGGATGTTATGAGAACTGGCTATAATAAGTACTTTAGATTACATATTTACTCCGGCCGCAAGAAAATTGTTCCAATTTTAAAGTCTTAATTCGATGTTTAGATAAAGAATCAGTGAAATTATTAATATGTTTGAGATCAGAAGGTAATGAATTAAAGAGCATACTGATTAGAACTGGATATATATATATATAAAATATATTAAATTGAGCTTTTATCACATTGCGTATCTTCAGAAACTGTAGAAATATCAAAATTACAAGAAGACAAAAGTCTTGATATGTTTATATGCTGATATGTTTTGTGCCAGAATTTCTGCAATTTGACATATAAATATATATATATATATATATATGTATGTATGAGGAGAAAGAGAGAGAGAAACGAGTTTAGTCAGTTCCAAACATTGTGAAAGCTTAAAACATTTGTCTTTAGAAGTTCGCACCGGTAGATAATTCTGAATTTTTTGTTTTGGTAGTATTACCCGTCGGAGGACATACTAAGATGGAGCAAGTCAACTGAGGACTATTTTTGGCAATACAAAAGTAATAGATACCTGCAGTCCAGTTATATAGAGGTCAGTGTGTATAACACGTCACGAAAAGGATGAGGCAAATATATCGAGTTAAATCAAGAGAAAGACGCCTATCGTTATATAGACATATTTATTTACTATTACATTCTATATTTCTATCTATACACTATATATATATATATATATATACCAGCCAGCTCAATTTTACAAGTCAGCTGTTGTAAATGGGTTATGGAAATTTATGGGTCCTGAATTGTACACCTTCCTATATTGAAACCACGGCTTAATAAGTTTTCTTTTCTGTAATCTTTCTGGTGTTAATGAAAATCTTACAAACACAACATACATGCGTTAGTTGATACTTACGACACAACGTTGAACTCCGCCACTTCAATTTCACGCCGTGGTCCATGTGACAGACGCGTGCGTACAAGGAAAGCGCTTTGCACGAGCAATCGGCTCTCAGAGTTGAATTACAAGCGCAGACGTCGGCCATACACATCAGCTTGTATTGTTCCGGGTCAACAAACTTATGGCAAGAGGCGAACGCTGGGCCCATGATGACTCTGCACTCTCTTTCAGCGTGAAACATACCCTCTTGTTCATTACTTGTCGGTGAATAACATGAAGGTGGTGGATTAGCAGGCGACGTACAAGAGATATCGTCCAGCCACTTATTAGGAAAATCAGCAAGTTTCATCTCGTTGCCTAACATATCTACGAAATCATTCCCCGGGTTATCGTCATATGTTCCACAAAGACCATACAGTCGGTGACCATCAGAAGAGGACTTAAAAGTTTCAGGAACTTTGATCATAAGATCTTGGTTTCCATCCCAGTAGACTAACGCTCCGTCGCTGCTCTTTACCATGACGTAACGTCCGGCCTAATGAATAACAAAAGTACTCTTTGTTTATTCTGGATAATCCTATCATTCACAGCTGAGCTGTTCTCCCGAGAAGCCCATTAAACCCTGGTTAACTCTTTCCTGTCCGAGGACTTTCCCCTTGAGGAGTAAAATCGTCTGGCGTTAGCCAGAGTTAAATACTAAAGTCTCCATAAGTCACTGAGGACCTATACGGACGGAAGAGAGTTAATGGCCACCAGTGATAGTTGCAGTGTTACTACAGGAGGAGCACCTTCGAAAATCTGCGTTTCTTCGTACAGCTACACTGGACGACACTTATCTCACGTATGACCAAGGTAACTTTAACCGTTGGTGTCCAGTCGCCAGCGTTGGTGAGCGATTTTTTTATCTTCATAAATAACCTATTAGAATTATGTGGGTAATTTTTGGACCAGAAACAACTGACCAACTTCGAATGAACCATCAGTGAATAATCTGTTGCTCAGTATATCAATGAAAATAGTGAACTGAATTGTTGCTTTTCTCGATCGGTGGAGTTTCGGTTCATTTGTTTGCTCATTTGTACGTTGGTGGAAAAGTACAGTAGTATAACTGTATAGAGCGTTGCTAATGATACAATGATACGATGGTACATCTGTCGAAGGTTATAAGAGTTGAGACTTGGCATCGTGCAAAACTTTGGACAAGCAAAACCTACGAAACGTATTACGAATGTGGGAAAATAACTTTACCATTTTGACACTTGGTATACTTTTAGTGTGAGGGAGATGCAAAGGTTGGTCATTGAGAGTAACGCGGATAGATCCCGCTGACGTGGTCCCACCAAGGACCAAGGACTCTCCATCGACGCTTACATACACTTCTTTCTTACAAGGGGCATTGATATTACATTTCGGGTCATTTTTCAGAGAAACGGAGAATTCGGACAAAGGATCTTTGTCGTAGACCATTTTGTACTTGCAGGAACCATAGAATTGATAACTTTTGCCATCAAAGGTACGATAATGACCGCGACCGTATGTGTAACAGGTGCCAGGAACTGGAAGGATAAACAAAACAAACTGGTTTGAAAAAGTAGAACGATGTGCAGGACCGATGATGGTGGGGTAGTTTGTGGAATAATGAAGGAAAATGTCTTGAAACTTTTCGTACGAAAAAGTTCATTTATCAGACGACCAGCGAACATTCGTCAAGTTCATGACCTCTGAAAAACAATTTCTGAACACTGGACGGGAATCGAACCCGCAACCTTCCGATGACCACTGAGACGCACGAACCACTGAGCCACCGATACTCCACGGTGAGCTAAGTTACAGGTTCATCATATGTACTGCGTAAGCGGAAGCCACGATATGATAATAATGATGGAAGGTTGCAGGTTCGATTCCCGTTCATGGCTCAGAAATCGTATTTCTGAGATAACGAGCTTGATGAACTTTCGCTGGTCAAATTCCCACATGAACAGCGTTACAGTGCAGCATACAGTATAAAGTTCATTTGTATTTCAGAAGATGCGACCTGTTAGTTTCTCAGACCATTCTAAAGGTCGTAAACGCAGTGAAACCCACAACGTAAACACCAGAGGCAGAAAGTTTGAACCGTTGAAGCAACAATGCCTTGAGTGGTGTGTAAAGAGCTCACATTCACACTGTTATAGGTTTTTGTAGCACTGCCGTATTGGAGCTATGGAGCTATTAGATCATGCATACATCAGGTCAGGAAATTTAAAATTTAATCTTAGAATGAAAAAGAAATTCAAAATTAACATCTAAAGTTTAATTTTTTTAAAATTCAACCGCACAAACCTTTTGGAAACAGAGGTTCTGGCTGCAAACGTTGATTGACACTTTCTTTATCTTAAAAACATAAAAGGACCAATAAAGTACTGTATGTTAGATTAATAGCTTAATTCAAATATAAATATTCAAATACTGTACAATATATTCGTTTCACAATGCGTCTTCAGTCAGCAGGGCTGGTATTACAGCAAAAACTGATGACAATCGAAGAACAAGAACAATTTCAAATTCGGTTAAGCTGTACGTACTTATACAAGTGCGGACACAGTCGGTCTCCGACCCGAAGTTATTTCCACTTCCTGCACATCCAGCATACGAGAACTTCTTACATTTGCCGTTCTCGTGATACCACCTCTCGTTCATCATTTTCTCCTCAAATCCCAAACTCTTGGGATCCCATATTTTCGTGCATACGTCATTTGTATAATTTGCGACTGCGAATGAAGAGTACAGGACGTTAGTATCTTAAATATTTTCACTTATATATATTTACGCTGTAATAACATCAACATTCACGTTCTTTGCCTCCGCCAGGAGGTTACGCTTTCACCTCGGTTTTGTATGTATGTTTGTCTGTCAGCCGGATATCTTGAAGAGTATTTGACTGAATTTAATAAATGTTTGTAAAAGGATTGGTCATAGACTAAGGACCAGTTCATTAAACTTTACTTGAAAACTCTATCTGTAAGCTTTTCCGTGGAGAAGAAATAAATAAAATACTTGATTTCCCTCGCTTATAATGTGCTTCATCATTAATATTTGCTGATACACCCGATGCATAAACAAAGGACTTCTCATTTCGACTGTTGTTAATGCAAAAGTGCGGTCGTGGGCCCAGGACCAATTGTTAAATTTTGACTTAATTTTAGATTATGAACTTCTGGCGGAGGGATGCAGTCTCTGAGTGTCCTCTAGTAATCATACTGTTATTATTATTATTATTATTATCATTATCATTATCATTATCATTATCATTATCATTATCATTATTATTATCATAACATACTTAAATTCACTTTCGTATATTGACATTCACATTTAACGTCACATTCATATTCTGCTGCATGCTCATATTTACATTTACATTTACATGTATCTTTATTCAGAATTCGTACTAATGTGCATACTATTGTGAAACTCATAAATAATTCATGAGGAAAATTCAAAAGAAATTAGTGTTTAATCAATGTATGTAAATCTGATATAACCACTAGCGGTTGTATCATGTTGATACAACCACTGCTGGCTGTATCAGATTCACATTTCGTACTCGGCTCTGCAACATTCAAACAGAGCATTTTTCTGAGTTAAAATAACTTCAAAGTCTTTAGAACTTAAGTACTTAACAATATTCGCGTTGGTGTTGTACCGGACATACAATCACTCGCCTTTGGCTCGTGGTTGTAAATTCGATACAAAACCACCGCTCATGTTGTAAATACTACATATTATTACAGTATATCGAAAAATCTTTGTTATGAAACACATTTTCTACATACTTACCGCAAACTTGTCTACATTCCTCCAAAGATTGTGTTGTGTCTGTCGTATTACACGATCGGCTTACACGCTCAAGGTATCTGAAGCAAGCTGATTTGAGTTGTTCGTTGGCTTTCCAACCTGCCCAGTGTTTAATATCTCTCAAGTAGAAAACTTCTTTCAAATAGAACAGCGATGCGCCTTTTCTAACTGCTTTTTCACAATCATTTTCTGCAAGAGATTAAAGAGAACGATATCTTATTGTAAGCGAGTATCGATAAAGAATATATAAAATTATTAATATATTTATTATCATTATTATTGGTATTATTATTATTTTTATGACCACTTTGATCATTCTTTCTTCGTAACTACTTGGATCAGCTGTTGTTAGACATAAAGATTAATCTGAGTTGCAACGGGTCCTTTATCTATGTGAAATCTTTCTTGGGTGAGACTCGTTCAATTGTTGCTTACATGTAAACCTTACCTTTAGAGCAGTCTTCGCCGGAGTACCCAGGAAGGCACTTGCATTTGAATTCACTCAGCTTAGAATCAAAAGCACATGTCCCACCGATTCCACAGCCAGGGTCGCAAAATGCTGTTGAACAAAAATAGAGGGGATACCATTGATTTTTTATGGTGTAGAGCAAGACCAATATGAGCAACACGTGTAGAGGCAACAGTAACAGAACTTCAAATACTCATTAATAATTCACGAGAATAATGCAAAAGAAATGAATGTTTAATCGTGGCCGTTAAGCTTCACTCACGATGTTAAATCTTTATCATGCTCGAGACCATTGATTAACCCTTACTTATGAAACTCATTAATAATTAATTATTAAAGTCCAAATGAAATGAGTGTCTAATTATAGCTGTAAATTGGATATAGCATCGTCCTGATTTACATAAACTTTGTCCTCAATTTACTAAGCTAAAATCACTCCAACTTAAAATATAGTTTGGAAACATGGCTATTTAATGCATCCGTTTGATAAGTAAGATAAAGCATTCTCATCTGAGCTGTATCAGATTTACTACGACTCGCTTACATCTCGCCTTGTAAATCAGATACAGCTCGGCTGCTTATGTTTATCTATACTAAAAGGTCAATCTGAAGTAAAAAAAAGGAGCAGTGGAGAAAGATCACTCTGAGCCAAAACTTACATTTTTTGCATTGATTGTTATTACTACTTCGGTAAGCTACCAGGCAGTCACAAGTATTTGGACCGGTACACTTTCCATGATGTAGACAAGGCTCTTCACAAATGGCTGTGGGTTACAAAATAAAACTCAGTTGTTACGCATAGTAAATATATCTATAAACTGACACTAGATTGAGACTAACCTTTCCCAAATTTGGTTCAGTGCCTACGCAAAAATGAATCTAAATCCCGGCCAGAGTAGACGAAAATAACCGAGTAAACATCTTAAATGTCTACTCAATCCCAACTTATTAAATAAAGCTATTTATAATGCTCACTAATAATTAATGAGAAAAATTCAAAAGAAATTAAAGTTAAATCAGTTTCTGTGTACCATAATATAGAATTGATTAAATAGACATCAGTTCTGTATCACATTTACCCACACTAGTATCAACGAGTTTTTTCATCAGCTTTCGCGAACTCACTTTAACAGGTATAAATAACTTCTTTTAACCTTTCTTTTTACTAAATATTAATCTATAATGTCGTAATAATGGACGCTTTATAAGTAGTTTACAAAATTCATGTCCGTTCTGTATCGGGATACAAAAACACTCGGCTTCGCTTAGTGTCTGTGTACTCGTATACAGACAATCGTTTTGTAAAGTCTAGTTATTACTCAGACTTCGACTTATTAAATAAAGTTTAATAATGATCATAGTGGGCAATGGACCGAATGCGGGAAAGGTGTATTAATATTCGTGATAGCATCTATGCGGTCGTTTTCGTAATTTTATTGGTTCGTGGATGTGGATCTCGCGGGATTTTTGATTGGAGTACTATTCCTATCAAAAATCCCGCGAGGACTTCGGACATTCGCGCAGGAAGGTGCTATAAATTCTTGCTTTTTAGGGGATTCTTGATAGGTGTATTCCTGCAGTGTAATTGGTTCCCATGAAAACTCGAGACACCTCACTCGTCCCTTCGTGATGTCATTGCTTTACTAAATATAAATAGCGTGTTGCGTGGACCATACCTATTTGGCATACTTCTCCTGCCCACCCAGCAGAACAATTGCAGACATTTGGGGCAATACAGTCTCCGCCATTTTTACAAGAAGGTGAACAAACGGCTGTAACCGACATTAAGAGAAAAAAATTAACAATGCAAAAAGATGGGTGATGTAACTGAGGGAATAAAGTACACAGTTGTAAAAATTAATTACGAAATTGGATAATGCAAAGTTGGAAAACGGATAAACATGAAAGATTGGAAATAAGAGGCGCGTGAATGTGATGGTAGAGGTAGGGAAGATAGATGGGTGATAACAACAGGCAGGTGATGCGACGTGTCGTGTAGCAATACCAAGTGAAATTGTGTCTAGTTGATCCCTTAGAATACCATCTTACGGCAGACTGTTTTACTCGTTAAGGAGAGAAATGCCAGGAAGGCGCCTCAAGGAAGTGGTAGAGATGTGGAGCGATTGAAAAGTTTTTTTTTCGGGAGACATTGCACAGCGGTGACTGTATTCATTGTAATGACGACAATGGTAATGTATTAATGATGAAGTCAATGTCATAATTTTGACGAAAATAACAATGATTGTGACGTCATGATAATGCTGATGAAGATGATGACGATAATCTTGCTGCTGCTGATCATGATCTCACGACGATGGAACTGATGAGGATAGTAATGATGATGATAGTGATGACAAATACGATCATGATGATAATGGTAATAATGACAATAAGAATCACAGTGGTTATGATGATAATAATGATGATGATGATAATGATGATGATGATAATGATGATGATAATGATGATGATGATAATGATGATATTGATGATGATAATGATGATATTGATGATGATGATGATGACGATGATAATGATGATGATGATGATATTGATGACGATGATGATGACGATGATAATGATGATGTTAATGATGATAATGATGATGATATTGATGATGATGATGATGATGATGATGATATTGATGATGATAATGATGATGATGATGTTAATGATGATAATGATAATGATATTGATGATGATAATGATGATGATGATGATGATGATGATAATGATGATGATGATGATAATGATGATGATAATGATGATGATAATGATGATGATAATAATGATGATGGTAATAATGATAATAATGGTGAGGATGATATTAATGATAATGATGGTGATAATATTGATGATAATAATGATGGTTATGATCATGATAATTATGATGATAATGATGGTGATGATGATATTAATGATAATGATGATAATGATAATAATGATGGTGATAATGATGATAATGGTTATGATGATCATCATCATAGTAATGATGATGATAATGATGGTAATAATGATGATGATGATGATGAAGGTGATGACAATTACAATATCTACTTACGTTCAGCACATGATACTCCGGTATAACCTTGTTTACAGGAGCAAAATCCATTCTCACAAGTTCCACCGTTCAAACATTTAGGAATACAGTCGCCTACAGTTAAACCGCAATACATTAGAGGACGATGAAAACGTCGTTATATAACTTAGTTGTCTCGAAAACACAACTTTCACTGGCTACACATTTCAACGGGAGACCTAACCCTACTGCCAAGACCGTAGATTTGTTGATTGAAAACGTCTATTATATATAACTGGACTAATATAACCTGAGTCTGCTTATGATCATAAAGTTGGTGAAAGATAAGAAAAGAACGATAGCATCGTAATTTATGCCCCACTGATATTTTCTTGCTTCCCATCCCCATCTTCTCAGTTCAGCGATGACATGTTAATGATTAATTAGCGTCCATTCTGTAAATAGATATCCGACATGTTTTCTTCTTCAGCGATGATGCCATCGCACCGCTTGTATACATAGATCGCGACAGTGATTTTGTAATTAGTCTGTCTGATGTTGTCTTTGAATTAAAGACAAAAATCACAATTTCATTGTAATTCTCTTGATCTTAGCTCATATCTTGAGTTATCAAGATGACATTATTGTTCGGAGTTTGTTTCTTCCTTTGCATCAGAGTATACTTAACATGTTTTTAATGTATATGTAAGTTTTGATCAAAAAAGGAGAAATGGTGTTTGTGCTTGAGCAATCTCAGCTTGTTTTAAACTTGTCAATTGAAAACTGGAGGGTTAGTATTTTAAAGTAGTCGACAAAGATAGAGGAACTCATGAACCGCGCCTGTGAAATCAACCACCTCGTGTTTATTATCATAAATAGATTTTTATTCCGAAAAAACAACAGTTCACTTCCTTACGTCGCGTACAGTCGAGACCAGTCCACCCGAGAGGACACTGGCATTTTCCGTCAACACATCTCCCGCCGTTTGCGCAACTGTGGGGACAATCTTTAGATCCTGAAACAAAAAAAAAGTCGAGGTGACGTTATTTGCTGTTGCAAACTGTGCGTCAAAGTGTCCTCAAAAAAATAGAGTGATTGATAGTTAGGGATATAGGGTTGGAAATCCCTTTGGCTTTGAACACTCAGGTAGTAAGGCCAATTGTACGGAAAACTCTTTTTTACGATTTAATTCTCCTTTTGAGGTTAAAGTCTGAAGCCTGATTTCCACTTACGGAATTTTCCCCGCGTATTTACTTTTTCTCGTTCTTCATTGGCTTTCGGAGACAAAAGAGTTTCCAAGAGCCAATGAGAAACAAGAATTCGGCAATGCTCGCGCAAAATTCCGCTACTGGAAATCGAGCTTAATTTCTACTAGGCGGATTTTCCGCTCATGCTGCCGTTTTCTTGTTTCTCATTGGCTTTCCGGCACTCTTGCGCTTCCAATAGCCAATGAGAAACAAGAATTAGGCAGTACGAGCGGAAAATTTCGCCTAGTGGAAATTAGGCTTCAATCGTTGTTACTGGTAGGAAAAGAACACATAAAATTTACAAAGTTTCCAAAATAATTCAAAATACTCAAATTCATAATTGCTATACGATTGCAAATTCAGCATCTGTTAGGGAGTCGAGAAAAGATTTTTCAAGGCAACTAATATTTTTTTTGTAAATATACACATGCATTTACTACCTGAAGCCTGTACAGGTCTGTACCTGAAAGGGCGGGGCAGGAAGTCATACCTCCCTAGAAATTTGCTTGAAAATGGTATGCCAAGAGGTATATTTTCTCATTCGAGAAACAAAGCAAGTTTAGAGATTATTAAAAACTCAAATGATAAAAAAATACTGACTGATTTCTCATAATACGTGTTCAGAAAGCATGTATAGAGTGGCATTTTATAATTCAGTATTTTGAAGTTTCTAACATCCCAAACATTCTAAATATCATGACGGCTCCCTACGTCAAGCATGAATAAATTTGCGATTTCGGCTCACCCCCCCCCACTGATCCCTCGGAACAGGCCTAACTTACTCACCTTGGGTCCCTGAGATATTTAGTCTTTTGTTCGTTGATACAGTCTTCCCTGAAAAATAGCGAGGACAAAATCAACGTAACCGCAATTTCTCCAGTGTTTCGAATTATCTGCTAACAGACCTTAGTCACTAAGTTCCCAGTGCAATGTGGGTAGCTCCAGTCACCGAAGGGGACAAATATATGTTACACTCTTTGCCATGCCGTTTGACAAATTTTGCGCAACAAACGCCTGGCGCCAAATTGGCGACGGACGATGTCTGCAGATATTTTTTTGGCTACATCAGGTTACGATATTAATAATTGACAAGAGGCTTTCCCAAGCTCGTACCAAGGGTCTTTACTCGGCGCTTCTGGATACAAGTTGGAGTCATTCCCTGTCAAGTCACTTTTAAGTATTTAAACTGAATACCTCGCGGTGGGACCTCAGTTTGCTTCTAACACATACAACATAGGTTTTGCATATTTCCGAAGAATGACTTAAGAATACTACATTGCTTTTGCACATTTCACGGAAATTTCTTTTGCAACAACATAGGTTTTGCACATTTCCGAAGAATGACTTAAGAATATTACATTGCTTTTGCACATTTCACGGAAATTTCTTTTGCAGATCTAAGGGAAGTTTCTACGTATTTGCTAACGTGATATAAGCGATCACATCGCAACATTGTTTCGACCCTTAAAAAATATCGAAACGACAACCTTTAACTAAACTGTCTTAGTCCAAATTATCTCGCTTACCTCTCTTAGAGAGTATTTCTCCACCGATACATGACTTCTGGCAAGTGGACTTGTCTTTGAACATGTTACCGTTGGCCATGCATCCCATGAATGTCATGTTCATGCAAAATGGTGCGTCATAAAGAAGGGTATAATAATACGCATCTTCTGCACTCGCGCACTCGCCCGGCAACACGCTGAAGAACTGGCACGTTTCTGAAAAACATCGTTTTGATCAAACAAAATTGGGTACAGAAAGTGGATCTTGAGGCTTGGTTTACAAAGGCAATCACGCATAGCAAAAGAAAAAAAAAAAACAGTTGGTCTAGGTTGGACTTTTGAGAGAGTGTGGTTAAGACATTATCGATTAAGTGATACCATTGTTCGTAATGTAAATTTAAGAGACACATTCAAAGGTGGAACAAAAATAGATGTGAAAGACGACACAATAGTATACGAATTAACTTGCCAAAAAGACAAAAGAAATTGACAGAAGACATGAAGGTAGAAGGAACGAGTGATGACTGAAGTGTGGAATTATGATAAAATAAGGACAACTTACGTCTACCGCACAAATCCTCACAGGCTTCTTTCATCATGTCTAATTGTGCTGGACCATTTTCCCAAGTCGTATTGGAAGCACAATCAGCGGCCAAAGCTTGAAGGAAGTCGTTACACGGTCCATCACTGTCAGCTATCGCGTCTTCCATGGCGGACCGACAGAAACCCTCGAATTTGTGTGTATCGCATTCTAAAAAATTAAAAAGAAACACATTATACGAAATCATGGGTATTATTTGAGCCATACTGCTGCTTATCAAAGTGATGCTCTGATGACTACTTGACTCAATAAGTTCAAAGTTAAGCATGATTTATTAAAGAATATATTGTGTTTTCTACATTCTAATTTCCACTTTGTAGTTTACGAACACAGAAACGCGTACAGCAAGGAGAATTCAGAAATAATGCAGCAAAGCTCCGCTTCGATTTTGTGTGTCAGGATTTGTTCATTCCGTAGTGGATAATTCTGGTACTTTAGCTCTACTTCTGCGTCAAACGAGAAAAGTTTTCTTTGGTGAGATACAGCGCTATACAGGTTTGTTTCCGAACCTCTTACGTCAGGAACAAACGTTCAGTGACAGCTACCATTGAAATATTGAATTAGGTTCTGAATCTGTGCGACAGTAAACTAGCACATAAATAAGGATAATCCTAGAAATTGTGCAGTAATTTTGTTTGTTTTTTTTTTTTCATTTTGAGCAATCCTCACCGCGAAAATTCATCCAACGTGTTAACTAAAATGGAGAATGGGCCTCTCTTTTTTATTTATATTACAGGCATGTATCTAATACGATTTTTTTTGTGATATTGATTCTTTACTTAAATCATCTTATTTTAATTTTGTACCAGTTGTAACCAAGGTGGCTGTTACACGAACTTTGACAATGCGTATTTGCCGATCCCGATATAATTAGTACTTTGCAGGAGATAAATTGTCCTGGTTGGTGTCAAAAATTAGTCCGAAATACGTGTATAAAAATGGTTGCCTACGAATTGCTTTGGATTTACTCTGGTTTTAGTGAAATTCGAGTTGAAGAAATGTTATCGATGATCTGAGATTAAAGGTTAGTTTACGGTTAATAGTAATAATTAAAAAATACCAATTATCGTGAAAACAGTCATTGTATAGTTCCATATTCATGTCAAAAACAGCTTTCGAAAGAGCAACTTTATATTCAATTTTTCACTTGCTCATCTTACCCGATTTAGTCTTTAAAAGTAAGATTAAATAACCAGTCAGATCGTATAAATGTTACTCTTATTTATGAAACGTGTTCTGTTGGCGATAAAAGTAGACAAGTTGTCAAACTCGCTTTTCGTAACTTAGAATTATCCGATAAAACGTCCGAGACTTCTCCTAACGTCTACTGAGCTTTTGACATCTACTTGTTTTGCTGATTTTATCTATGAATTCACGGCGGAATGGTTACAAGTGTAACTTCGTGTAATATTTAAAAAACGAGTAGGAGTGTTTTATCGGTTAAAAAACACGAGGCGACAGCCGAGTGTTTAGATCCATTAAAACACGTACTACGAGTTTTTTGAATCGCTTCAAAAATAAACCGCTCAACACGCTAAATCGCGAAGAAAATTTAAAAATGAATGTTTTCAAAGCCGAAAAAACTCGACTAGAAAAACGAGCGTATCTTTATCACATATAAAGATACGATACGGTTATGATTTTTCTTTGTATTTTCCTCATAAATTGTTAATGAGTTTCTGAAGTTAAATTGCACGATGGTTTTGAATAATATGTATATGTATTAACCTACACGCATACCCTTATGCACACCTATACAAATACATGGAGGTTGGGACTGGCGTGAAGATATAGATAGATTCTCAACGCAGCTAGGTAAAGAATCATTAATCTTTGACACTACACAGACTTAAGTTTTTGACCTTGGTTATAAAAGCTACCGTTCATTACCCAATCTTTCAACACACCGGCCAAGTGTCTTCATCATGGTCGATCGTTCTGAGAATGAGATCCTCATTATATGCCGAAGGTCGCACTTAACATATAAATAGGGAAACTCCTCTTCAGAATGATTGCCCCTGAGGAAGATACTATACCAGAATGCCAAAACCTCTGGGCAAGAACGGTAGCTTTGTAAGCCAAGTTCAAAAGCTTTTCATGCCATAGTATCATCAAACCGTGCCTGACTATATGGATTTTATGTTCAAGATACAATGCATATTGAGTTGGATAAAACTGATTTAATTGAAGAGTCATACTGTCAACTTTTTGCTATGGTTTCTTTAGTCAACTTTTTATTTGTTCCAATGGTAGTAATTGGGCCGGAGCTGCGCCGTAGCTAGAGGAGCAAGTGATGTCGAACTCGCCAAATTAATTTTAGCCCCCCAATCAATTAACAAAAACACATTATAAACAATAGACTGCTTGTTATCTTTAAACGGTGACCCCCCAAGATATGTTTTTTGCCCAACTACCAAACACATCAGGCCAGTTATAGGCTGGGCAGTGCTGAAGAATGCGTGAAATACATAACTGTGATGCAATAGGTTTTTCCAATACAGCTCAAGACACCAGGTTTTGCAATCGTTTTTCAAAAAAATAGTTGTGGGATGAAGCTTTTATTTCAAATAGCATGTTCAGTCTCCTTTCATTTGCAGTAGAATATTGATATCCCAGGAAAAAGAGGCCTTGCCTTAACTCTTACCAAAGTCTCTGAGATATTTATGAACAAAGAAACAGAATAGTCAACATGGTTACCCGTGCAAATTTTGTAGCTTCCATTAATTTTTACAAATGTCAGTGGCTTATGTCAACTCCCCGTAAATTTGAAGTAGATCAATCCGAGCTACTGTAAAAGCAAGGAACGAACATACCGCAAAGAAATTGCTTTCGTTTTTAAACTCGAAAAATCTGGTGGGAAAAGGCGCTGGCCAGAAGGATTTAATGCGTAAAGAAGTAAAAGGTTGAAGAACTGTCAAAACAAATGTGTTTCAGAAAGTGTAATAAAGGACAAAATCCGTAAAATACCATCTTGTAAACTTAAAATTCGAATTAAAACAAGACAAAATAAACTAGAATTTTGTAATTTGATGAAAAAATGATTCAGTTAATCTTGTTGCATTTTCACACGATTACAAGCAGCTTACTCGACAGTTCTGATAAAGGAAATCTAATATTCTGACACTGGAAATTTTTACTTCATCAGAAATGTTGAGGTAATTATTTTAAAAAATTATATCTCTTGAAAATTAGAAATCTAACTCGAATTTAGAATTTACAAGACGATAATTTTCGGAATTTGTTTTGTATTATTTTTTCTGAAGTTGTCGTCTGGTTGAGGTTTCTGGTTATATGTGTTTGAATTGGTACTAACGTACGAATTGATTTGAAAAATTAGGTTTCATTTCTGAAGAAGGACCCTCGCTTGAAACGTTAGCATATTCTATTTTTCAGTGAAGAAAAGTACATGTTAAATGAGCTTATTTTTAATTCGTTAACCGTTACCAACTTACGCGTTCGTTTTACGCCAGTCTTTCGTTTTGACCTTTGATTATATGATGTCAGATCATAGATCTCTCTTTCAGGCATTTCAACTCTAAATATTAAGGGAAAAATAAACCATGAGAAACCAAGAAATCACTTACAACACAAAGAATTATTTCGATATACTAAAGTGTAATTCTTCTGTGATGGAAGTAGAAAGAGTGCCGCACAAATGACATCTTTAATTTGCAGAAAAATTAATCCAAAAATGAGCACTGAAAAAGAAAAGTAAAGCAATAGAGTTCTTGCATGTCAATCGTTTTCAATCCATCATTCAAACCGAGTTTTAGAAGTTACGAAGAATATAGAGGAAAAAATAGGTGAAAAAAATAAAGTGCAAAACTTGAATCGAACTCTCAATCCCTTACCTTCCAGCTTCAGCTAAAGCCGAATCTTTCCACATATCTGATGAAATGATCGTGAAAATTAGCCATGTTAAGTTAAATATCAGTTTGACCATCTCTTATGGACAACTGTCGTGTGCTTAACGTTTTTTTCCAAGTTACTGATGTCTGTTCCAGGAGTTACTTTTCAAGTCGTGGAGGATATCTGTCTTTCTTTGCTTGAGCCTGGAAGCGTTGTGCCACGAATCGTGTAATACCTGCCTTATTTTAAAACAGTATTAATGAGATTTTTTCAAAAAGTGGAATAGTTCCCAAGAAACGGTTTATTTCATTACATTTAATAGGGAACCAAGTTAACGAAGCGTTTCCATAGCAGATAGTGGAACTGCTCAGAAAATTTGCGGGGGAGGAAAATTCTAACTTTACACTAAGATCAGCTGAAAATAACAAACCTAACATTTCGCTGGCCTTTTTCATAATGCACAAATTTTCAATTAGTCGGATCGACGAACTCGTTAATACCGCTAAAATTTTATATAGACAACACTGAAGCATCGTTTATAAGTTGCGAGTTAGGTTTTCGATTATTTTCAAAATCAAAGCCTTCTGGGATAACCAATGTTTCAAATATTAACATCCAGCACAAACAGATAAACAAACTTATAGCCACTGCAGATCTTTCATTAAAACTACCTTACGTTTCTATGGTATACTTGGTTTGCGGTACATTTTCGTCAGACCAACTAAACATCAAGATTTTGCATTGATGTAACTGATACAAAAAGCTGTATCAAAATTTAGTGAATTTGTGGTAATAAGAACGCTTCGTGAAGCTACATCAGAGAGGCGAGATAGTTTAATTTTTACCATATCGAGTTTGAAGTGTTGGGATTAAAGTACTCATCACAAGCACTTGACAAGGCCCTGTAAAAAGCATTTATGAAATCGATAGTTCATGGCGGTGTAAAAAATCTCTGACTTTACTTTTTGTATTCTTGTCTAATTGGAAAATGGTGAATTCTCTTTCAAACTACCATAACAAGCACTTATAATTCTGTAGGGATCAACGAAGTCTTTTTTTGAATTAAATTGAATGGTGATTAGGAGCGATTTCTAAACGTCCATGCGAATTCCTTCTCAGGACGTTTCCTCTGTGTATACCATTCAGTTTTATTCTCCATCCCAAATGTTACGACAACTTTTGAGGAAATTATACGGAGATACATAAACCTGAATGTGTTGACCTTGAACACTGCTTTTCCAAGTTATTTGGAGAAGGTTCTTAAATACGGGAGTCGTACTGAACCACTCTGTTTCTCATCGTGTGCGCTCGAAGTGAGAGCTATCAAATGTGTAGTCCAGGTCTTGTCTAAAAATGGCACCAATGAGCTGATGGGTGTGTTAAGGTCAAACTACGATAGAAAAGTATCGTGCAATTGGCGAAATAAACTTTGAGATCAAATTTGGGTTGAACTGAGATAGTCCATGGTCTTCGTGGAAACGTTAATTTATAAAGCAACGGTCAATGTCTCGTTTTACATCATGTCACCCGTACAATCAAGTTTTAATGGCTTGACCCAATTTGGTTTGTAATTTTCACTGATCATAATATCAAATGTGTATGTTTATGAGCCGCGAGTTTCATGTGTACCCACAGTGCATGCACGCTCTATTCATGTACAGTTCACGTGTCCATTACAAATGTTGAGTTAATACCACAGGCTCTCCCGAGAAAAATCTCCCCCCCCCACCACTTGAAGGTGCTATTGGTTGAATTAAAAATGAGACAAGACTACCATACTCCTAAGTCCTCGTCATCACACAGCAGACGTCTACGTTCAAATTTAACTCCTTTCTGTCCTAACAGGTCTCAAATCATTCGAATCAACTTTTTCAGTTGACTTCAGCAGCGTAGGTTAAATGTGAATTTATCGTTTCATATTACCCAGAGCATGATTCTGAAATAGAATTGAAACACCGCACATCTATCCTTAAAATTTATGATTGGTACGATTCAAAACAAAACTCAGAATAACTGGCACCAGATACTGGCGTCGGAGTGAACGATATTTCGAACCGAGACTCGAGAGTTGAGATCAAAAACAAAAACAGGTTACAAAATCCACAAACAGCACGACATTAGGCTGACGAATGAAATTTTAGCTTTTCGAATCGTTGCAAAATAGCAATCACTCCAAAATTGCTTCCAACGTGGTCGCAGCATCTTTGGTTTTTGAATCTCAAAAGGAATGATTGCAACCGGGAAATGTCAAACTTGCAACAGTGTAGTTACAAAGTTATTAAAGCTGTTTCTTCCAGCCGAGGGCTAAAATGTGGTCGCGCTGCGTTTTTCTAGTTGTTAACATGTCTGGAGTGGGTGGTTTGAGACTTGTAAGAAGGTTGACGACTGCGTCGCATTACGAGTTGATATATCAACAAGCCTTATATTACTTGCATGGCTCTTCAACGTAACAAGTAACGACACCAAATTGTAACAGTTTTGCTAACCAATAACACCATTGTTACGACTCGTTCTGTTGTATTAACTGTTTAATATTTGGAGTTTGGGCCAATCAGGTATTGTCCATACTTTTGGCAAGTTTAAAACATCACCTATTCTCAGTCCTTTTCAAAGAAAATTATTTCCTACAGTTTCTACAACTAAGAAAGAACTACAGCATCATTGTCGCGACAACAATTCTTCATTTTTGCACACCCCAAATGTGCATTTTTGGATGTAATTTCATTCCTGAAAACCATTCTGATATTTTAAAATAACTTTGTTCGCATTACCTTACAATCCACGTCTTGCACGTGGAAAAATTAAGTATCATTTGTTTCTACTTGGCCAGGAAGCCACTGTGGACATACACGTACATGAACGATTGGCTGAATATTTAGCTGTGTTTAACACGAAAGTCCGACACAGTTCAAAGCATTAGTATTAAAAGGTATTTATAGCTAAATCCAGCCGAAACCAATGAAACCAAGCTAGATTGTTCCGTTAACGCTATTCACAATGTATACGACAGCCGTGTTGTACAACTACAAGTACATTCCATTGATTAGGTAGTCGGCATCGTCGGTAAGGAACGCTTTCGTTCGTCGCCTCCTCGAGGTCCTCAGTCGGAACACTACGGCCATGAGAAGCAGTAACGCTAACACCAGGCCAACAGCAAGAGGAATAACTAATTTATTTTCCCGAATATTGACTCTAATTATGTTTCTGTAGCTGGGGGTGGTCCTGGGTTTCTTCGTGGATTCTATAGAAGGTAAATTAATTGACAAAGTTAAACGGTGAGGCCTCGGTATACATTGCACATATGAAACTATTCCATGACCAGTTCTTTAACAGACAATGGTAAAGAAATAAGATTTCTGTTTTTAGAATTCGATTAGCTGTCAAAAGATGAAAATAACAAAGACTACCTGCATGGGTGCACTTTAATTTTAATTTCAGTCTGGGCTGAAATTTCTCATGTAATCAAATATTTTCAGCCTGGCTAACCAGTTGAAATTTCAGCCCAGGCAGAAATTCTCCACGTAATAAGCCTCTAAATAACTAATTTCTCTCATGTCACAGTATTACTTACGTTAACCCTTGATACCCCTGGCTCTCTGTTTAATGAGCAAAATTGTCTGTTGTTAGCTAGAGTAAAACACTAGAGGGTGTTCTTGGCTGGCCAAAGGTTAGACACTTACTTGTTATTGATTGCCTATTATGCCCTCCATCTCTGTCTTCACCTGAAGGAGCTTTAGTGTTTGGAGAAGTAATTAGTTTTCCTGTGGAAGTTAATCAGTAATATCAGTAGATAGTCATGAATTATGGATATACTGACCCTCAACTTGGAAGCTCTAGCCCCAACAGGCATTTCCAAGACATTTCCTGACATTTTACAAATTCTGTGAGCCTCACTCCATGTGGCTAGCTGAGTAGCAACCTCCGTTGTTTGTCTTGTTATAAAGCAAATAATTTTCTCAAGGCCAATTCAGCTCTCAAAATTAACAGTTGTCCACTTGTTGAAAACAAGTAAAACTCACCAAAATAAGTAGCCTTTACCTCTACGCATCCTCTGGATGATGAGCCAATGTTGAATAAACGTACGTCTTCCTATGATGCTATTAGAAAGTACTAAAAGTGCTGAATTACAGTATACAAAGATACCTTGGGGAAGGAAGTTTTGAAAACAAACACAGGTACTAGGTGGTAAAAGTCTGGGTTCCATTTACCATGAAATGCATTGTGGGATGCAATAGGGTGTTTCATAAGGACCTGCTGGTCCTATGGAAGACCAGACCCGAAAGTTAATTTTGAGCACTGAAATGTAGAATTATAATGACTGGAGTCATATCTAGGCCACAATTTTGAGAGACTGCTGGACTCAAGTCAATGACCAAATATGAGTATCATGACGCCCTTTTTGACCATTAGTTTCAGATCCCTACTTTGTCAGCTGGCAGTCAGTTTCAGTCTCTCATAATAGACAGTTGACCAAGAATGGGCCTGAAACACTGACAACCAGAAAGCCCTCCATATCCACAATTATTGGATTCACAACATAAACACTGTTACAACTCTTTGTTATGAAATAAACCAGAACACCATCTTACTGAGAGGTTGTCACCATATGGTGGTATACTGCATAAAATGCTGTCTTACCAATCTCAAGATAAAAATTTTACCTGGTATAGTTGGTTCAGTTGTAGACCTTGGTTTATTGGTACGCCCATATGGTTCTTCGGGATAATTTGGATTGTTGTCAACAAAGACTCTCCTTGGAAAATCTTCCTCCTCAGAGTCTTTGTCTGGTGTCTTATTGGATTCCTTTTGCAGACTTGGTAGCTCATGCCCACGGTCAAAAGTGTATTTACTACCATCATAACCTTGGTAATTTGTCTTTTTTGCATCAGGGACATGCCATTTAATAGCTGGGGCCTTTGTAGTAACATCAACCTTTTGAGTGAGACTGTCTTGGGTCTTAATGAATGTGTTCTTCCAGCCACTACCATATTTACTTGAAGTCTTCTCCACATTTTTTCCCATCCAGTCTTTTCTATTGCTGGACTTGGTATGATGGTAACTAGCAACAACATGGTGTGTAGATGCAGTTGTGACTACATCGTACCAGTTCTTGGCTCCTTTTGTGGCCTTACGAGTTTCTGATTGCCAGTTATGTTCTTCATTTTTTTGGTGATCAGAAGGATGTTGAATGGTGGTGGTGGTGGTGGTAGTTTGAATGTTTTGAGTACGTGGTTTGTCTGTCAAAATAAATCAGCATCAATAATAAGTTTTAATTATAGATGCACTGACCACTGATTCATGAACTCTTACTTCCAGCTTTTAAGAACTAATCCCTTTAAGAATTAATCCTTGGGACAAACAGACAAAATTACAATTTTAGATGATGTGCTGAAGGGACCATTTGCCCACATTGCTGACCCAATCTAACCATCATAGATGATGAACTTGACATAAGAAAAATGTTGTATTCTTCTTGAGTTCTTGTATTGTTTGGCTACAGCCCATGGCCTTAAGTTGTTGACTTGCAACAAGTTTCAATTTGGTTTTATGAAGCTTTTTTCCTTCATTACTTAAGGTAACAACTGCATTTCACGTTCTCATGAACAAAATTTGTACATAATTCGTACAGCATTCATTCTTCGAGGGTGGACTGTTGTGAGTTTTCTTGGTTGGCTGTAAAATACAGCAATCACTTCCAATTATTCACAGCCAGTTTTAGGGAATTGATAGTGACAGAGGGGAACAGTTAATTTAAACAGTTAAAAGATTTTTTGAAGCCAAGCGCTGGCCTAATATATAAAGCACTTCGGAAGCTTCTGACCTTCAAACGCGCCAAACAAAGCCAGACTATGTGCATTTCACTTAATAGTTTGAAAGATGAAGCTACAGGGAAATCTATCAGGAAATTGATGGAGCAAATCAATTGTACAGAATCTTGAATAAGAACTCGACAGTTTAGAGGTATTTCAACCGAACGAAAACACGGACGTGAACGTTTTTAGACAATATGAAAATAGTGATATTATAACTGTTCTTAACTCAAAGGGATGAAATGTCCGGTCTTCTTCAATGCAATAAAATATTTCACATTTACTTTGTGAAACGTACCTTTCTGAGCATCTTTGTATCCATTCTTAGTAGCCTTCGATAAATAGATTGAGTTGTTGACGTCCTGATCTTCAAATTGAAGAATCGCGTATTTTTTGTATGACGAATGTGTTTGAAACGAGCACTTAGAGGGCGATCCACATTCGAACATGAAACAGGTCACTCGAGTGTCATCATACTTTAAGATGACCACATCGCAGTTCTTTTTTCCACAACACATTTCGTAGCAGCCACGAGACTTGCCTACCGTACCGCTACCAAGATATCTTGCTCCATTTCGTTGGGATTCCTGCGTATTGATTATGGTGTGTTTTTTGATCTGAAACCGAGGGCATTCAGTGTTGACGGAACCGTCAACAGTCACACTAAACGCTATTACGGAGACCACGATGGACCATACAACGGAGTTGAACATTTTCGTCGTGAACTATCAACTACAACATCCACAGGAGCGGTTTTAACAAATAGATCCTTGAAAAGGATGCTTGATGCTTGAATAAGCACACGTAAGAATGACTCTTGCTGTCGCTCAAATGATTTGCATATCAAAGACTCAAACGTATTCCGGCAATTCTATGTGGGAAGAAACCAAGATGGAGTCGTACTTCATGAATACCAATTATTAAGGCCTCCCCCCATAGTGCCGTTAGCTTGAATAAGCAGGCCCTTATCGAGGGGTCAATCGCAGGGGGGATCGCAAAAAATTGTTTATACATGGTTGATGTTTTCACTAGGCGGAATTTTCCGCGCGCACGGCTTATTCCTTGTTGCTCATTGGCTCTTGGAAACTTAAGAATTCCTGAGAGCCAATGAGAGAAAAGAAAAAGGCAGTACGAGCGAAAATTCTGCCTGGTGCACTGGTTCACTAACTTCAAAACAGTAAATTATCATAAAATGCAACTCTATTTGGCAAGTGATTCACCAGGCGGAAAATGATTAATCTGGTTAAAAATATCAATGCCCAGCATAACACACCAAGAATTGCTGTAAATTTTCACTGACTTGATTTTTTCACAATTTTCACTGGGCTTTCACTGACCAGGGCGTGCTATTTTATTACCATTGCCTCGAAACATGTCTTCGTTGCACATTGGCAGGTCATCTCCTTTAACAGGACGATAGCATATCGGATGTAAATATAGTTGTTATAATATACCTTGAGAATAAATATACAAACATCTGCTAGCAAAGTTACAGTGCAACTCAAAAATTAAACAGCACAATGACTATTTGTTTACTGTTTTGAGGGAGGGCTAAAAGCTATTATCTTTACTTAAAAAGGTTTGATTAATTCTTGTCTACTCGGAATTTTTTTGTGTTGCAAGGTGAGCGAGTTAAATGGGTGTGTCGTGACACCCCGGAAGGGATACTTAAGGATCGAAAAGATTAAAAGGGATATTTTACCAATTCAGTGATTGCTTGAAATGAAAGGTGCCTCGAAGGAAAGCTCCACGTAAATACTGCATAGTAGGAGTGTCAGGTATTTAGCTTTTTATGGGTAACTGGGTGTGGTTTTACTCTTAATGGAGAGTTTTTGAAAGCTAAATGAATCTGTTTAATTTTTCATGGGTTTTTGTTGTGCAATTTGTGTTCATTCCGTTGACAAACTTACTTATCCGGTACTTGGTCCGAATGTTTATTGACGTTTCGCCTTACCCTTGGATTGTCTTCATACTTAGCGGAATACATACTGTTTGAACATGTCGTACACTAGGTTCTCACATCCACAACTTGAGGTTCAAAAGTAAAGAGGGATTTAAGAAATAAAATGGTTGATTAGTGACATTTCAAAGACTATTCACTATTTCCCATTTCTATTCAGGTCTTTTGAATTGGGTGATAACATGGCTTACATTCGCCTCTTGGGTGGCGTTGCTGTTGTTGGTGGAGGTTATCTTGCTTTCAGCTCTGTAGTGAATAGCAATGTGAGTAATGGGACTTTAATTGTCATAATATAGTCATCATTCACCTGTCCAAAAAGATTGCATGAGGGAGAGCCTGAAGCGATTTCCACAAAGCTTGAAAAAGTTGTGGATGCAAAATTTCTCTTGTAAAAAACAGACCTGGGGTCGGCAGTTCAAAGACCTGGATAGCTTATCAGGTGGATAAGTGCTAACAAGTGAACAGTGTAATTCATACATTGAACAACCAAACTTAAATTTCAAATAGCGAATAGAACTGTCCAGTGGACATCTTCCAATTTAGTAAATAAAATTTAAGTTCAGTTGTTCAATGTTTGAATAGTACTGTTCTCTCTCTACAACTCCACCAGGTAAGCTACTGTATCCAGGCTTTTAACAACTGACCACAGGTGTCTCCTTTTTCTGTTCAATATTTTGTTGCAATTCATCCAATCAAAGAATGGAGGGTATGTGACTTTTTGTACCTTGTCTGAATCCAGGTCAACAATCTCCTGTCTAAAATGGTCTTTCTGTATATTCTACTAATACTAGACTATTTTATTTTGACTAATCTTGGACAGTTTTGTTCAGCAGAGGAAAGGTGCCGGCCAACCTTCACAGCAGGGGACTAGTGATTACCTGATATAGGGGATATATCCCTATCAAGGGTGTCAACTATTGGAATGATGGGACACACCCATTTTGTTGTTGTCATAATCATGACTGCTAAAAATGTTTGTGGTTAGGTCCACATAACTTTTGTGCTAATGAGTTTGAAATCCAGGCCCAAAGTCAGATTGCATGATAATCATTTATTACAATTGCTGTACTTATTAAGGCCTGAGTACACTAGCAATTTTTACTTAACTTTTGTCATCCTGAGGAATGTGATCAAATGGACTTACTTCTTGAAATGCTGAACCATATCTTATAGCTTTGTACAAATGGTCCAACATGTGAGTGAGTGAATCCATTCAATCACATGCATCAGGATTACAAAAATAATCAGTATAAACAGGCCATTAGTTATCATATACAAACACCAGACATACCATCTGTCAATATACCGGATTGACTACATATTTTAAGACCTTCATTAAAAACAAGCCTGAGCAAGACATTTTATAATGTGGGTGGAAACGTACTATTGAAGGCCAAATTTTAGGGATTCTCAAGGGCTTAACCTTTTCATTCGCGCAGTGACCAGGGGTCTTCCGTTTGATGAGTAAAATTGTCTGGCATTAGACAGAGTAAAATAATAAAGTTGTCACACAACAACTGCGTGCACAAAAGGGATGACCTATTGATTCCCTTTTATCACCTTTTTAGAACACTCGCCATGAGCTTCAAGCTGCTGACAAAGCAATAAAATTAGGGCAACAACTAGGACCTTTGCCTACAAGGTATTGACTTACAGTTTCCTAAAACAAGATATTCATATCATGAATGCCTTGACTCCTTTTAGAAAGTCATCTTGGTTCTACTGTACATATATGTATAGTGTTTTTATTGAAGTATGAATACTCTTCATAAAATCCAACAAGAAGACTATAAGTTTCTTCCCAAAAAATAGTATTTTGTTGTAGGAGGTCTCTTTCTTGTTTTCACTATTTCCTTATTTTTCTTTAATTCTTTCTCTTGTCCCCTTTTTGTTCCTCACACTATGTTATTGGCTTTCAATTTTAATTTTTGCTTAATTATTACAATTCTTTGGCAACCTTTTAGACTTTATGTGGGCTAAAACTAGACTATTTTGTTCAGTTTGAGAGAAAGTTCAGGGGGTTCATTATCATGAATTTTCCTCATAAAGTTTGGATTGATTTCCTAATATGAAAAGCCATATACATTTGATTGGCTAGAAAGTACTAAAAATGTGAGATACTGTAATGCCCTAACTAGAATAGGTAAGAATATTGCAGTAAACATAAATGTGAGGACTTTGGATGTAAATGTCGTTCTTTATTTGAATCAGAGAAACACACATCAAAAGCCTGAGGGAGACTGCAGAGTATGATGTTCTGGTGATTGGAGGTGGTGCTACTGGATGTGGTGTAGCACTGGATGCTATCTCAAGAGGTATGTCAATGACTTGACTGATCTCTCTTCATAAATCCTAACTCATGCAAAATAGATGTGCACGCAACTCCTCTTCATTCTGAAGACTTCTGAAAGTGTTAGAGAATTACTAATAAATCTATTTGTAGGAGGGGATGGTTTTAAAGTATTAAGCAGTGTTAGCTTGACATAGTAATTTTACATTTCTTCAGGGCTCAAAACAGCATTGGTTGAGAAGAATGACTTTGCCTCCGGAGCTAGCAGTAAGAGTACAAAACTCATTCATGGTGGTGTTCGTTATCTACAAAAAGCAGTTTTCAACTTAGATTATGAACAGGTAGGGCTTTTTTCTTGCTGAGTTATATGCCCTAGGATGTATTAAATTTGAAAAGTTATTGAAATCTTCTTTGATTCCCTAGGGCAGAAAAAAAATGCAGGGCAAAACAGGGTGACACCAACAAAGCCGAGTATTGGTAACATAGCACAGGGTTGGAAAAAACTAGAATTTGACCACTTAATTAACATAACCATAGACTTTAGGTTTAGTTGGATGAGCTCAGCAACCCTTTTCCCGTTTTGGTTCATGTACCACACATACGATTTCAGTAGACTAAGAACTACAGTATGGTTAGCAAAGTTTGCTCCATGATGGACGACAGTTAATGCCATAGGAACATTCCCAAACCATCATCTTGTTAAGCTGTGCACAACAATTATGAAGACCAAGTGAGTACACAGGGTTAACTGTGAATCTTTTATTATTTTTTTGCCATGTAGTTCAAACTCGTTACTGAAGCATTACATGAACGTGCAAACATGTTACACAGCGCCCCACATTTGGCTCAACCTTTGCCCATTATGCTTCCTGTCTATACGTAAGTACGTCAGGGAGATGGAGTAATCTTAGAATAGATATTACTGCCCAGCACAAAACACGAAATAAAGCCATGACCAAGTAAAAATAAGTTTTATTTAAAAGTTGACAAAGGTTTCGTCGCGTCACGCAACCATCATCAAAATAAAAATAACAGTTCACAGTGAATAAAAAGATTGTTTGAAAGTATTGTATTACATGATGTTTAAAAGACGGAAATAAAAGATGTTAGGAGATTTAAAATAAAGAAAGAGGAACAGAACCAAGATTGTTATTTAAACGAGACGAAGTAGCTGTGCAAACTGAGTGTCATATTGGCAATTGTTTCACTTCAGAATTTTCAGTGAGTTCGCGTGAAACATTGTTTTGTTTACACTATCCGTCACTGTTTTGCAAATACCAGTATATTGGATATGTTTGTAATTCTGTTTTTCCAAGTGAATTGATTACTGAAATGAACCTTTGACTTGTCGTAATAAATCTGCTGTTACCAGTCCCTTTAGTTGTAGTTCATAGCTGCAAATTATGATTCGTACTTACATTTTTTGAAAAAAGAAATTTATCACTTCTTGCAGGTGGTGGAAAGTTCCTTACTTCTGGACAGGGATAAAGATGTATGACCTAATCGCCGGAAGACAACTTCTTCACAGCAGTTATTTTGTTGGCAAGAAGAAAGCATTAGAACTATTTCCAATGTTAAAGAATGACAACCTGTGCGGAGGAATTGTGTATTTTGATGGTTTGTGTGCGATTCCTTGTAACAGAAGTTCGCTTTTAGCAGTAAAATTGAGATCACTGATGTCATAAAGTTTCAAAAAACGGTGCATTGATTTCGAGATTAGCGGACACAGCCAAAGGGAATAATGGGTACAATAAGCGAAAATATTGTAGTTTTTACGAAAAATATTTCTTTCCTATAGTATTCCCAACAGGAAATGTTTTTTGTCGAGAATATTATGGTTTCTTGGATTAAAAAAATTGTCCACGGTTGTTCCAAACCTCTCATTCGATAAGAGTTTTTTGTTTTTATTTTGAAACACTCCCCTTCTTTTGTGTTGGTCAATGTTAAGCAACGGGGGAAAGTGTAACGACGTGTATTCGGACACCTGTGCCTACCGACGACGTTTGCTTTTAGGAAAACGTGGTGACATCCATTAGAATCTGTCTTGAATTAATATAATCTGAGGTACATCTGTGGGATGCAATTTATTAGGTAAGCAAGGGGTTGTCTGGAAGTACTGCCGGTTAAAATTTTCCAGGAGTGGCAGCGATCACAACTGTTGACAGAACCAACAAAGACTTGTGGAATATTTAATGTTAGGTATGTACTCACTTGGTCTTCGTAATTGTTGTGCACAGGTCAACAAGATGATGCTCGCATGAATGTCGCTATAGCATTAACTGCCGTCCGGCGTGGTGCAAACATTGCTAACCACACAGAAGTTCTTAGTCTGCTGAAGAAAAAAATTATTCAAGGTGAAAATATAAAATATTAAATACTGTTACAGTTAGCGCTAGAAATATCTCAGTCCTGCTATAAAATGTCAAGCGAAAAAACTAACGTAAATTGGCTTTTAGTGTGACACTAATTGTCAGATGTGTGAATGGTTTACATTACTTTGTATTATTTTATTTCGCTTTACAACAATATGCTTAGTTCAGCTAAATGTACTGTATATCCGGTTTAGGACCAAACTTTTCACGAGCTGAACCGAATACATCGGGCTGAGCACATGAGAAGTTTGACGTCTGAATCAATCAGACGTGTTTAACTCGGACATTGGTGCTTCGTTGATTTGAAACGCTAGTATTTGCTATTCTAAGTTTTCGGCAATTCCCTCCCAATTCGCACCGGTACGAGTTCGTGTCGGTCCAGCACCCGGAATGAGTCAGACCGATTCAACGTGGTTTTTCAAACCGGTCTCATGTAAGCTAAAATAAATATTTGT
Source organism: Nanipora kamurai (assembly GCA_036872915.1). NCBI lineage: Eukaryota > Metazoa > Cnidaria > Anthozoa > Scleralcyonacea > Helioporidae > Nanipora > Nanipora kamurai. The sequence continues at coordinate 315,338 of JBAHVQ010000528.1, forward strand.
ATGCAGAGAGAACTCAGATCGTGCCGGTCTGATTTCGTACCGCTCTCAAGTAATCAGCCTCTTAGCGATTATACAAGTATTAGCTTATACAAATGTCTTTAACGATGAATTTATTATACCGTCTGACTTGTTTTAACTTCAGATAACGTGGAAAAGGAGGTCGTGTGTGGTGCGCATGTTCGCGATATCCTCACCGGAGACGAGTGGGACATCCGCGCAAAGTGCGTCATCAATGCCACTGGGCCATATACTGACGGAATACGTAAACTGGATGACGCATCCAGACCAAATATATGTCAGCCGAGTTCAGGTGTCCACGTGGTTTTGCCACAGTATTATAGGTGGGACATCTTGATTGTTGATATCTTGATTATAGGATATATCGATATGTCATAAGGACAAGCATGAAGGAGATAATTAAAGGCGGAGGTTATAGTTCTGAGACTCACAAGTGGGAGTCGAAAAAATTCATGTTCCTGAACATGTTCAGAGGTTTCACCGAACTTGAATTAGCAGGCTGCATTGTAATAATAGGCGTCTGTATCCCAGTTTACATCGAGGTGGTGCTGTACTGTCTCTCTATACGTCTGTTTGTCCGTCAGTTCATCAGTCTGTCTGTAAGTTCATCTATTTTTCTCTCTTTCTTCTCCCACTGTGGGAAAATGGTGAACAAATCACGATCGACCCCTCGCCAATTTAACAACTTACTACACCCTTGTATTTTCCTTTCTTTCCAGTCCTCATAACATGGGCCTTCTAGATCCAGAGACCAGTGACGGAAGAGTGATATTTTTGATTCCGTGGGAAGGTATTTATAACGCAAATATTTTAAATTAATATCCATCACAGTTTCAGTAACGGGGATACGCCGAATACGTTACAAACAAGCTTGCGAAGCAAAGTGAATAGAAATATGAACAGTCTGTGCTGCTGAGTTTCACACTCTGTGATAAATGTTCGTGTTGCTAAAAATAACAGATAACACTCAGCTACGCCTTGTGTTTTCACAAATAATTTTCTGAGTGAAATGACTACACTGATGTTTCCGAGTACAGAGATACTCAATGAAAAAATATAAGTGCTCATTTAATGTCTATGCTTCGTTATGTTTAGGAAGAACGGTGGCTGGAACTACGGACACACCCACGAAAGTATCCTTCAGTCCGACGCCGACGAAAGGCGAGGTTGAATTCATTTTGGACGAAGTAAAGCATTATATGAGTGAAGACGTCGCAGGTACATCATATAATTTTCACTCATTTTCATTTGTTTGACACATGTCTATGGATCCCCCCAAACCTATCTGGCCAACAAGACGCTGCGATGAGCGTTCAGTCGCCGTGGCTAAGAAATTTCGGCGGCTAAGTCGTACTTGCGTGAATTGCTTATTCGTGTATTCCTGTGGCAACAGTATTGTGACAGGACCCACCATCGCATCATGACAAATAAAGTTCGCAAAACGTTGTACATCTGTAATTTATTTAACGGGAAAGCAAGCTGAAACCTGACGAAATTCAATAACTCACGCATAATGCGGCAGCCATCTTGATGACATGAGCCCGCGATAGCATGGATTCATCATATTTCTGCTTACATGAATTGTTTCATTTTGTGACCATCGAAAACCAAACACGTTTAACTGAAACCCTAAAGTCGTTGTTGGTACCACTGACCTGTATATAACTGGACTGCGGGTCTCTGATACTTTTGTATTGCCAAACGTGTCCGCAATTGATCGGCGCCATCTTGGTCTGTCATCCGATGAGTTGAGACGAGTAATGCTACATAAAACATACAGAATTATCTACCAAAGGGAAACTTACAAAAGATATCCGAACTTAGTATAATTTTTGGTCCTTTTTGATCTCATGAAACACATCTTGCATGTGATTGGTCGAGGAGGGCTTATGACATACCAAGATGGCGGACTTTTGGGGACATTTTCCAGGTTTATCCGCAGTCCAATTATATAGAGGTCAGTGGTTGGCCCAGGGTGCCACACCGACTAATAAGGCCGGTCAGCGGCGTACCGTGATGAATCGTTGCCCGGCGCGCTGGCAAATATTGTCAACTTCCATTGTGTAACAATTGATAATATACGGAAAATTACGTTATGCACCCTCCACGCACATATGCCCTACTCGCACTGACTACTGATTTGAGAGAAACAGAACATCTACACTAAATTTGAGTATTCAAAACTAGAAGTTTTGGTGGTATTTGTTGCTTATTGAATTTAGACAAACTTCTGTCGTGATTGGAGCAAAAATGCCGCCCCTAAGGAAGTGCGCCCTGGGGTTCTTCTCCTCCCTTCTTTCTTCCTTCCGGTATTGCGGTCCATAGTACTCAGTTTCATCTATAATCGAACGTTGTCATCGGCAACGTCTTCCAACCAGACATTCAGTTTGTCTCCTTGGAACATATTTGATTGAAATCACTTTTGATAATTTAAATTTTTACCCAATTTCAAAAATTTTTCCACGAAAAACTGCCGTATCTCAACTACTTTTTCTCAACACTTCACACAGTTAGAACTGGGGACGTGTTGGCGGCCTGGAGTGGGATACGCCCTCTCGTTTCCGATCCTAATTCGAAGAAAACCGAAGCACTCGCTCGCAACCACGTGATCGATGTAAGTGATGGAAATCTAGTGACGATCGCTGGAGGCAAGTGGACAACATATCGTGCTATGGCTGAAGATACTGTTGATGCTGCCATTAAGGCTTGTGAGTTGACACCTGCGTTGTCGAACTGCCAAACGGATGGCCTGGTCCTGGAAGGTGGCGAAGGATTCACTCCTAATCTTTACATAAGATTGGTACAAGACTACGGATTGGAAGTTGAGGTATTGTTATCCTAGGATATACGATATTTTTACCACGGATTTTCATCTAAACCCATGGTTATGACCGGTCAAAATGATTGAGAGAATTCCCAATATCTGTATCTCTAGTCGTGTTAATTGCTGAGATTTTCTGTTTATTAAGCTGTTTTTGCGTGGCTAAGGTAGCTTATCCCCCACAAATGAAGCAACGACATCAGTACGTGCGTCTGTTCTTTGATATGAAAGTAGAGTGCTGCGTCGGCAGTATTGAACGGCTTATAGATAACCAGAAGGTTTGGGAAACCGCCGGAACTTCAGTGTAGAGAAACGGGCGTTTTGTGCGAAGGCCCTTCGTCGGCGTGAAGCAGCTCTACAGGAGATACTTCAAGTTGGATTTTAGATTTGAACAGCTGAATACTTAACTCTCGAGCAAAGCTGTATTTTGGGAGATAATCAGGTTGAAAAAGTCCGAACTTTTATTCTAGTTAAGACCAGATATCCCAACAGTCTTGTAGATAACCAAAAAGGTTGGGAAACTAATGGAACTTAAGTGTAAAAAACAGACGTTTCGAGCAAAGGCTCTTCGTCAGGGTGAAAGGCCTTCGCTATTTCTCTACACATAAGTTCCAGCAGTTTCCTAGGTAAACGTTCATCCAGTGACAGCTCAAGTAGGTTAATTATGCACAGCTAAGTTTTTCCAGGGTTTCTCGAGTGGTCAGTAGGTTTAAGCAAGGGAGGAGCACTTCCCATGCTTGAAACAGGTCGTCAGTATAAAGGCACTGTCAGTTGAGCCCGCTAATGCACTGAGAGTTAGGACAGCGACCGCCTTTTGACTTTTACACAGACCTATTTGGAACCGGTAGGCAATATCTTTCTCGGAGACGTACGTTTTCTCCACCCAATAGTTTTGATATTAAACAAGTCCAATCCATAACTAATATGTCATTATAGCAGGATCGGTCTTATTTCAGGTTGCCAAGCATCTCTCTCATTGCTACGGAACAAAAGCCATCCAGGTCGCTAAAGAGGCGAGTCTCACTGGGAACCGTTGGCCAATAGTCGGGAAACGACTGTCCAGTGAATTTCCGTACATTGAAGCCGAAGTTAGGTTCGCAATCCAGGAGTATGCTTGCACTGTTGTTGATGTCCTTGCACGACGAACGAGACTGGCGTTTCTAAACGTACGTACCGCCCAGGACGCTCTTCCACGTGTTGTAGACATTATGGCGGAGGAACTGGGTTGGAGCAAAGCGAGAAAGGAGGTTGGTAATTGATTCACTTCAAACTATCGGAACAAAGGACAATTAACACGGTTTCAAGAAACGCGCTTGCGCGATGGGCAAAGGTGCAGTCACTGAGGAGGGCATTAGGGGAGCTGTTCCTATGTTGAAATTCTACAGGAAACGTTTAGGCTTTTTTGTGACAGTTGCAACAGAAATCTGTATTCCACCATTCTGTATTCAGTAGCGTCAGCTTACCTGCTAATAGCAGGTACATTTGACCTTGCAGTTAATGTTTTACAAGCATGGAAATGAGGTAGGGGGTCGAAACAGTCCAAGAATGACCGTTTTGCCTCCTGCACATGTCTTACTGCTGACATCAAGCGAATCGGAGCAAAGCGATGGTGAGATATTGATGAAGTTTATTGAATGCTAAAAGCATTGACGCGATGAGATGCTGATGGACTTTGCCAGTTTATCTAATATACTTCTTTTTAATGATTTTAGCAAGAGTTCAGGGATGCGATGGAGTTTTTAGTACAAATGGGACTGACTTTAAGCCAGCAGCTACGAAACCCGCCCTTAACTTTGTCCGAGGACGAGGTTTCATATTACAAAAACACTTTTGAACGTTTCGGCGCCGGGAAACGTGGAAGTATAAATGCCTCCGAGATCAGCAAAATTCTGGAGAATATTGGAGAGAGAGTTTCGAAAGATCAACTTGAAGAACTCATCGCTGAAGTTGATCTAAATAAAAACACAGCGATTGAACTGGATGAATTTTTGGAAGTAAGTAGATGTCACTTCGGTCCTCCCCGCTATGTATACGTAACAAAGCGAACAAATACTTAAACACTGAACAGAAAGTCTGCTCATGTATTCGATCATTATTATCATATCGTGACTTCCACTTAGGCAGTACATATGACAAACCTGCACCCTAGCTCACCATCTGAGTCATGGTGGCTCAATGGTTAGAGCGTCTCACCGGTCATCAGAAGGTTGCGGGTTCGATTCCCGTCTAGGGCTCGGAAATCGT
>JBAHVQ010000528.1:330823-346413 GCA_036872915.1 Nanipora kamurai
GGATATTACAGCAGGTGAAATAGAATCTGAATATTTTCAATTGGTGAGGGATAATGTAATGGCTTTTATACTATCTGGGGGTTTCAATTGACTAGTGCATAAGTGTAATGATTCATAACTTATTGCTGGTAATTTGGTTGTTGGCTTGTTATCAGTAATAGTTGATTGTGGTAAAATATATGGCAATTTCTTGATGTGAAGTCTTGGGCTTTGTTTGTGTTTTTTGTAAAAGATGTTTAACTCTTCCCTCATTGTGGTGACTGTTTAGTATTTTTCTCTGGGTACTTTCGGACCATCAATGAGAGATTGACACATTAGGGAAGAATTAAAATGTCTATTTTTCACTCTTTTCATATGGTGTTGCCCTATTGGTATTCTCATAAAAATTTGCTTACCAATGGTAAACACACATACAGGGGAAGAGTTAACCATTTGATGGACATGGCTTATCCTATTGACAAGTAAGATTGTCTGGGCCCAGTTGCATAAATGTTAACACCTGGTCTTACTGTCATTGTCTGACATTAAATCAATTCAAACACCTTGTTGTAATGTCAGATCTTCACAGTACAAGCAGGAGCTAAGCTTTATGCAACTGACCACTGACATAGTAAAATACTAAAATCCATCCTTGCCCCTTAGCAATTTAAGGAGATACTTATTAATGGTAGTTTCAAAAATTATTGGAATCTATTAAAAAGTGAAGGTACTTTGCAAGGGCCTTTGCTTGCAATCTCCCAACCCCATTTGGTTTTCCACTAAGACCTCTCTACTTAGGTGAAAGGTTTGATCCTTCATTGTTTACTGTCCTCTCTTATGACTGTTGAGACAAATCATTATTTAAATTAATTTGTGTTGGATGTGTTTATGATAAGTATAATTAAGTGAACTGCACCTTTTTTTAAAATCCATCAATATGCTAATATTCTTTTTACTTTTCACCCCAGCTAATTTGAAGAAGATTAAAAGGAAACTTAAATGCCATTCTTCACTAGCCAAGAAGAACACTTGTGAAACTGACTATTCTTGCTTTACCTTTGTATCAATGGCTGAAAAGGGAAGGCAAGAGTTTGGCTGTATAGCTGTGCGATCATTTAATTTTGTGGTTTGCCAATCACGCCCTTCACCACAGTTCTATGTCAAGTGTTGTCACACAGATTATTGTAACAAAAATATAACAATTACATTACCTTCACCCACGGAAGAAAAACCAAAGCCAGGTATGTGACTTAATTTATTTTCTGAATTATTAAGTTGAATTATAATATTTGGTTAACTCATTGAGGGATAAGGGAGGGCTTTAGTATTTTATTATGGCTAATGCCAGATGATTTTAGTGTTTACAAGGATGATTGTACAACTTAAGCCAGAAACTTGCTGGACAGTGATCATAATCAGCAGGCAATGGCTTTGGTGTAACTTCATCTCACACATGATAAAGTGACATAAGTGACTTCATCCTAAAATAGTCTGACTTGCTAGCAACAGTTTGGGTAGTGGACAATTTTTACCAAATAGAAAGGGTTGTTGACTGCCTAGAAAAAGTTATGTCAGTTAGGTCTTTTGCTTAAAATGTCACTTTCTTGTTGATATTTTTTGGCAATCAACACCCCTTTAACCGTTAAATTTCTGTTTAAGAAAAACTACCTAAGCAGCACTCTGGTTATATTACTAACAGTTGTAATTATTACTACTTAAGTCCAGTAAGAAAAAATCTAGTCTTACAAAATGAGCTTTTTGTGGGTGTTGTCACACACAAAATGTGAGCATAGCCTTGAAAATGTGGTGATGAAGTGATACTAGTAGATCTTGTGCAGCATGTGGTAGTACGGTGTATATAGACTGATATACTCAGAAAAGTTTTCTGAGCCTCTAACAGGAATTGAACCCATAACCTACTGATTGCTTGTGAGATGCTCTAATCATAGAGCTATATGTAACAGTATGGCTGCGTGATATTTCAAGTTTGAACCAAATAATTGTTTTCATATACATGGCCCTTGCAACCAAGCATCATAATTATTTACATCTGCTTTGGCTGCCCATGGCCATCCATAATAAAAGTGGCTTTCCATAAACCAGTTGAATGGGTGTGTTTCTAAAAGTCTGGTTCATTCCTGGTCGTTATCTTACAGTGTTTGTAATTTTTTTTTTACCTTGCACAGGTGGTGATAATCCAAATTCTCAAAGTTCTGGTTATGGCCGTACTGTTATCATAGCCATTTGCATTTCAGCCCCAGTATGCTTTATCACATTAGCCATTATGCTATATATTTACCTCTATAACAAGCGTTTGCTTATTGCACACAAGAATTTGGTGGAGAGTGATGCAGAAATTGCAATTAGTAAGGACGATGAAACAAAGCAAGACATCATTGCAGCTGAAGCTACATATTCAGGTAACACTTCTGGGAAATCTGTAATAATTATGTTTCCGGTTACATTGTTTCTTTATAATGATGTCATTCCTTTGAGTTTCAAAAATTGGTAACAATAACCTTGATCCAGTATGATGGGTACAATGTATATGTCCACATTACCTGTACTTTAATACTGGATGTACAGATTTGTAACAATTATTACATGATAAGCTTTGTTGCTAGTGAAATTTAATATTAGGCCCAAAAAAATATATCTGTTTCCTGTTACCCAACCAACCCTTGCAAATGCTGTGACCCTAAAAATTTTACATTCATCCTTTTTAAGTTAGAATGCTTTGATCACCTTTCTACTGTATTTTTGTGTAAATGTCTTGGTGTTTACATGGTTGCCATCTTGTATTCTTTGTTCTGTGTGTGTTTTCCCCATGCATGGGAAAATCATTGGAAAACATAGGTCTAAACCATGTTTTCTCACAATGTACTGCTGATGTGTAAGGGGTTCACATGATCTAGAGCAATGTTTTACAAACTATTAATAGAACTTGCTGCCATATTATGTAATTTTTTTCCTACCTACTGACCCTGTCTTTCTTTGGACTTGTAATCGGAAACAAACATTTTTTTTTGACTTCACTGATGGTCAAGCTCAGCAGCATGTCAAAATTGCAACTGGTTTTTTGCTTGGTGAATATAGGAAGTGGATCTGGCCTTCCATTGTTAATCCAACGAACTATTGCAAGACAAATTGTGTTGCATGAATGCATTGGAAAGGGACGATATGGTGAAGTGTACCGTGGCCAGTGGAGAGGAGAAAATGTGGCAGTGAAGATATTTTCTACAAGAGATGAGTGCTCCTGGCACCGAGAGACAGAAATGTATCAAACTGCTATGTTGCGACATGAGAATATCTTGGGTGAGCTGTGTTGTTTGTGTACTTATTAAATATAAAAGTAAATAAAATAATAAATAATTACAGACTATGAAGGGATTACCTACAGAGATGAAGTCTCTGTAACACTGACAGAGTAAAGTTGAATAATTAAGAAAAAGTAATACAAAACAGAGGGCATAAGAATATTTCTGAAAGGAAGGCCATTTATACATGTATATGCCATGGTGTTAGCTATTACTTGGCACTCATTATATAACACACAAATGTACTATGTTCACAGTGGTATCCCTCAGTTAAGTAACAATCAGTTCTAAATATATGTAATGTCAATTGTTTAAACCTAGGTCTAATCAGTGACAGTGAGAAGTTGATTATGTTATCATAGCCTTGAAAAGACTGTAGAATCAAAAAGATGAACTGCCACTAAGGCTGTTGAAATATCAGTCAATAATAATTTTCTTTCTCAAGAATACAACAACCTGGACAATCAACTTCCAGTTTTCTTGGTTATTTTCATACTTATTTTCATACATATTTTCATCTTGATTATTTTAATTTCTGACGTGACTCAGTACATCATATTTATGTTTCCTGTGAATCCCTTCCATCCAAATCAGAGCTGCTTTAATTATACCCATATGTCCTGGTTTTTTAGGCTTTATTGCTGCTGATAACAAAGACAATGGAACATGGACTCAACTCTGGCTTGTTACTGATTACCATGAAAATGGATCATTGTGTGATTATCTGAAGGCTGTGTCACTAAATATACCCTCCATGTTGCAGATGGCCTACACTATAGCTGCTGGATTGGCTCATTTACATATGGAAGTCCATGGGACCAAGGGAAAACCAGCCATAGCACACAGGGATTTGAAAAGTCAAAATATCCTGGTAAAGAGAGATGGTATGTTGTGATGGCATTGTTCTTGCTCTGTGGTAGTTATAGATAAATATAGGGGTTAAGGAAGGAGAAACAGAGAGGAGACAGAATGTTATTTGCTTCTAAAATTCCACAATTATTTTTCTATCTGGTAGCAATTACTCAAATTGGATAATTACAACAAAAACCCTCAGTACCATAACATTATTAAATTATCTACCAGTGATTATTTATTGGGAGAAGGAGGTCATACCATTGAGAAGTCCATTTAGTTCTGGGCAACAAACAATCATTTTTCTATTATTTGTGTCTTGCCATTATTTGCAATGTATAGGTATTAAAGTATGATTTATATTTAGGTTCGTGTTGTATTGCTGACCTTGGCCTAGCTGTTTACTACCAAGCATATGATGATACTTTTGACTTACCTGATGGTAGTCGAGTTGGGACAAAGCGCTATATGGCCCCAGAGGTTCTTGAAAATTCAGAACCCAAGACATTCCATGCATTCAAGAAAATTGACATTTATGCAATGGGTTTAGTTCTTTGGGAAATTGCTAGAAGGTGCTCGTTTCAAGGTAACACCATAATTTTCTTATTTTGGTTTAAGAGTAGCTGTTAAAAATGCAAGGAACAAACAATGATTATATAGAAAGTAAGATGGTTTGTGAACTGCCAAAACTTGATCAACACCACTTATATAGCACTTTACTTTATAAATTATCATTTATATCAATGATAAAATATAAGCTGGAAGTATCAGACTTTTATAGTATGTCCTATATTTTCTAGGATAATTGCCCACAGGTTATCAGTTGATTTTTCTTTTTTTTTGAGTTTCCTACAGGTAATAGGACACTGTGGGTTATGTAATGACAGTTTAGTTATGCAGATTGCTAAACACTAATTGTTTTCATTGTTTCTTTATCACCAAAATTAATATGTAAAAGCAATTTGTGCAAGTGGTTTCCTAAAGTAGTCAACATGAAAGATTAAACAAAATGTTGTGAGACAAATTGCAACAGGTGTGGTACATTGTGTGGTCCTTCAAAAATCTGTTGCAGTTTTACTGCAATCATTGCAATGTTTTCTGCAACAAAAATGTAGTGAGACTTGATGATTGTGGGGTATGTTACACCTAGCAATTTCTCACACAACTTGCATTGCAACAAAATTGCAAGACAAGTTGCACAAAAAATTACATAGTGCAACACTGCCTTAAAGACCAGCTGCTGGATATGTTTGTTTCATAAAAATACAAAACCGATATACTGTACAGATGTACTGTACATCTTCTCAGGTTGAGAGACAAACTGGGTACTAGCGTGTTTAGGAGGTCTAAATTGTACCTTTGCAAATCTCTTATAATTATTCATTAATTGTTTATGGTCCCTCTTATCATGATGATGACATCATTTTTGATTCCTGAGGATCTACCCATATATTTTTTTAACTTGACTTAATATCATTAGGAGGCAGTCATAATATCTGGCTTTGGTACCTTCTTAATGTAATTTAGGCCTTCCAGGAGAAGAGTACCAACTGCCATATTATGAAAAAGTTCAGTCAGACCCAAGTATTGAGGAAATGAAAATGACTGTTTGTGTGGAAAAGTACCGCCCTTCAATCCCCAACAGGTGGTCCCAAAATGAGGTAAGTTTTATACAGTAAACTGTATAGACTTTATTGACAGTTCTAAAAACCATAACCAGCTGGCTTGTGACATAAAATTGTGTGGTGTTTGCTGGAGTAAAATACTTATGTGAGACCCCATCCCTTAGTAGGTTAAAGTAACATGAGCCCATGATATTCCACAGCTTGATTGGCAAGAATTTCTAAGACTTTATATAATAATTGAAATACCAGTATACAGAAAGACAATAACACATTAACTTTTAGAAAGCATTCATCAAATTCTACCAATTATTAACCCTAAGTAAACAATTGTTAAAAGTAGGAAACAAAATCTTTTCACAAATAGGGGGCTGGCCATGTACCCCATCCTTCAATGTTCACTGGTCAATTGTGGTAGTATCTCCTGGTTTCTTACTGAAATCACCAGGCTGAAAATTTTTTTGTTCTATCTACATGTATATTGAGAAACTGATATTCTTTTCATGGTGATTATTTGTAGGTTATGAGTGCTATGGCCAAGGTAATGAAAGAGTGCTGGTATGAAAACAGTGCAGCACGATTGCCTGCACTACGTGTGAAGAAAACTCTAGCAAGTCTAATACATGGCAATGAGCCAGTGAAGGTGTAGGCACAAAACAAGATGTTTTGTATTCTCTTATACTTCTTAGATGTCTGCATCTTCATGTTGTGGAACTAATTGGGAGACCCAAGGTTGCTGGGAAAAAAATTGATCCAATCCTTTGCAACACAGAGATAACTGTATGCAATTACCATTGTTAAAGAATTGATGAGGAGGGACCTCTGATCAACAGAAAACTTGTTAGTCAACCCAAGTTTAACTTAAACCAAAACTCAATTGTTTTTAGTCATCAAAATGACAACTCACAGAATATCAGTAGTTGCATAACCTGTTTTTAGAAAACCTATTGTAGCTTTGTATATTGAACCATTTTTTGCTTAGAAGCAAATTTGTCAGAGAAATTTTAAGGCATGGATTAAAGGTTGTCTGAGATTGGGTCACGACATTTCCAGATATTTATCAAGCCTTTTTTCAGAACATCTTTCTCTGAAACTTCCTGGATATCATGAAAGTGTAAAATGAACAATTAACATAAAACTGAATTTAAAATTTTCAGATATTCTTTTGAAATCTGATAACTCTGGTTGAAAACTGTTAATGTCAAAGCCCTCCAAGTTGTTTGACTTCTCAATGTTTGATAAAAGGCACTGATTAGTTTGTTTAGTCAATATTTAAAATTTATTTGGAATTTTTATTTGGTAAGTGTCATGCATTGTCTTGCCAAGTGAAATTAGTGTTTGTAATGCAGAGAAATTACCAGCTGTGGATGAAAGCTCTTTGCACAAAGGCATTATTGCTTCAAATCATGTACAAAAAAAATACAGAATTGAATTAATTATTTACATATTAGTTTCTGGGAGCATCAAAACTAGTCCACAAAATTGAATCAACATCTATAGATAGAAAAGAATAATTACTGTACACAGATACTTGTAGGATGAAAATGATGTTGCAGTTAGCTGTCACATATCTGGAAATGCCAAGAATATGCTCACATAGTAAAGGGACGTTATAGTGTTACTAATAGGGTCCTTCAGCTGCAAATTTTGATGCATCTTGTAGTTTCTTCCATGCTGTATTTATTCCATTTACAACAAAGATTTGTAGTAAATATAGTGCTGCACTAGTATTGCAGTACACTAACCATTCCCTGTGGGTGAATCATCACAGGTTAATTATTTTCCTGTTGTTTTGAAAATTTGTATTATTGAACACAAATAGAGACCACAATTATGGACCTTGAACAGATATTAGTATTATTTACAGTAGTTCTTTTAGTACAATGTTTCATTTTATTGTCAATGCTCTATTTTCATGGTGTTGCAGCTTGAGAATTGATGAAAATGACATTTTCCAGCTTGTAAATCAAATTTCAAGCTGTATTGGGCAAATGTACTGTACTTCACACTGTAATGTTTTGTTTAGCATTAACATAATTTAGTGATAGCTTTGAGTTAAGTATTGTGTGATTCACACCAAGCTAGCATAATTTTTTTTTTAGTTTTTCCAGCTTTTACCATCTCATTGCAACTGATGATAAACTTGGATAGTTGAATAGTGTAAATAAAATTGTATGAATAATGTTATGAAAGTGAAAGGGTGAAGCTGTATAAAAATGCAAACTATTTTAACCTATTGAAAATTTGGGGAATATCAGTTGCCTATCAATTTTTAGCCTTTGTTGTAAAGAAATGGCTTAATATTTGCTGCAGGAGATCTGGTACAAGGGGAGTTGTACCAAAACTGTCAATCTGGTCTTGGAAAAAAATGGTTTCTTGAAGAAACAAATTAAGTGAAAGGGTACTGAACTACTGACTTTACCAAAAATATTGGTGAGAAGTTCAGTCTAAAATCCATTGCCAACAGACAATTTGAAAAAATATAAGACAAAACATCTTGTGAGTAACTCAAGATATGAGCTAACAAGACACAAGTGTAGCGATATTTCGATGAAGGCTTTGCAATTAAGTCGAAATATTGCTACACTTGTGTCTTGTTTTTTAGCTCATATCTTGAGTTACAAGATGTTTATTTTCAGATTATGTTTTGTCTTATAAGTTCAGTCTAAGATCAGCATGATTTGTTAATTCAACTTGTACCAATAGGATATAAAAATTAGAGTGCTGTGTCGGCAGTATTGAATGGCCTATGTAGATAGTCATAAGGTTTGAGTAAAATGCTGGAACTTAAGAGTGCTTAAACATGTTGAGCGAAGGGCCTTTGCTTGTTCCAACATAGATTATTGTTACAATATTCTTACAGCAGAACATCAAAAATTATTTACAAATCTTATCAAACTCATTAATAATTCAGGAGGAAAATTCAAAAGAAATGAATGTTTAATCAATATCTGTAAATCAGATACAGAATCGTCCTGATTTACATAAACTTTTTCCTCAATTTAGTAAGCTAAAATCACTTCAACTTGAAAAATAGTTTGAAAACATGGCTATTTAGATGGATCCATTTGACAAGTAAGATAAAGCATTTGCATCCGATCTGTATCTGATTTACTATGGCTTGCTTGCAGCTTGCCTTGTAAATGAGATACAGATCAGCTGCTCATGCTTTATCTATTACTTATAAATCTGCCAAAATATATTCAATATTCTAATACAGTTGATTGCAAATTAACTCTTTAACACCCTGGGCTCATCCATGTGACTGGTAAAATCATCTGGTGTTAGAAAAATACTGGAGTGTGCTCTTGTCCCAGGTTAAAAAATATCTGCTATAAAAACAGTTACTGTGGTTTCTATGTTTTCCATGATGAGCTTTATTAATTTTACATTTTATGTACAGTATGACATAAATGAAATAATAAATAGTCTTCTCAGCAAGTTTGTGAAAAGCTTGTGGTTGGCAATGATAGGTGATGACAAATTTTCCCAAATTCCACAACTACAATGATCATTTAGTTTTGTGAAATGTCAGATGGCTCCAAATGAAACGCCATGTTATGTAATATAATGACAACAATGACTGGGTTTAGTTTTGTAAACCACAGGACAATGAAGTTAGGGCAGGAGATAACAAGTGCTGTTATGTCTGTACTTGAAACTGTGTGATGAAGTATATGGCAGCTAGTGAAGATTAATAAATTGTAGTGTCAAAATTATTTATGGCCAGCATAAAACACAAAAGAGGTATCCATTTTAAGATAATATTTACTGCTGCTATGCTTTTTATGTATAGGTCTCTAAAAATATTTAACATTCATTTGTACTCTGATTATTTTGGCACGAATGTTCCTTATTTTTGAAACTGTGACAAACTATTTTATTTTACTGGATTTTTCTGTTGACTGCAGTAAATTTGATAGTTGCCACCTATCTTTTTTAAAAGTCAATAAAAATGTTGCAACTACATGAAATTACAAACTAGTACTGCATTATTCTTGTTACGGAGACCATCAAATGCATTTGCAACCTTTTGTTTGGCTCAAAAGTTTTAATTCTTTTATTTGTGATCACTTCAAAAACGGAAGTGAACTCTCAAACTACAAGCAGCCCAAAAGGTCTCTCCTGGAAATTAACTTGCTTAAAGCTAAAGGAAGGAAGGTTTGGAATTTACAGTAACAGGTAAATTTATAAATATACTTCTTCAATTTTCATCCTCTAAGTCACCCAAGCAGTAAAAACCACCTGTGTTAGCTTGAGTAAAATGATTACTGTACTAAGGAGTGGGTTGGGAATTAATGAGTTAATTTGGAGATTTCAAATTACAGCCAGTAATTGTGGTTGCAAATGGTATTTGACTTTCCAGAACGTTTGGGTGGAAATGCTTAATTTAAATATTTATCAGGTTATCTGCTACAGAAAACTACTAGCAATATGCCACCAGTTATAGGTACATTTGAAATCAAACTATTCACTTTGCTCATGGTAGCTCTGTGGTTTCCAATTAGATCCAATGTTAATGATTGGAAGTACAGTCCTGTGAAGCAACCCAATAATGTTAAATATTATTTTTTTTTCTGATAAGCATGCTTCCAGTTGGAAAGGTTCATGACTCCATTAGGGTGTTCACAATGTGGCTACGTCAGGTATTTGACTACCAAAAACATTATAACACAAGTAACAATTATTCCACCAAAGACAATCCATTTGTCCTGAAACAAAGATAAACTGAAATAAAGTCATTGCTTATGCATACAATGTTGACCACTCAAGGTCTCTTTCAACCTCAGTGAAATCCTACTGGTTGTAGCCAAAATAAAACATAATGAGGGCTTAAACAGCCTAATCAACAATTTTTAAATTTTTTTTGAGATAAATATTTTAAATTTACTAGCATAATATACTTTTAAAATTATCCTTATAATACTGCTATTTTCAGTACCATAAAATTAATGGACTTCGGCTTGGTGAAAGTGGTAATATAGCAACTTTACACTGTTAGAAATTTTTAACTTTCAAAAAGACCAAATAACTACAGGAGAATAATTTGGAATGGAGAGTGCAATTTACCGAAAAGTGTAATTTAAGTTCTTACCTGGGTTCCTCTTTTATCAATTAATCTAATTAATGTATTTGAAAGTCCAAGAGTGCTTGCTACATCCAGAATTCTCTTTTGCACTCCTTTAAGAGTGACTCTCTGTTCACGAAGGTTTGTGAGAATGCTTGAACCACTCCCCAATAGATCGTCAACCCCTTGGGAGGCATTGTGTAAGCGTGAGTTGTGTTGAAGTGCATGGTCAATCATAATTGATGTATCCCCATTCTACATAGAAAACAACAGTACTAAATAATTTTAAAAGTTTTTCAAACTACAGCAACCAACAGACAAAATAATTTCTCTCATGATATAACAAAAATACAAAATAATCCAGCAGCAGATGTTATGCAAGGGCAATGATTAACAATAAGAATGTGACAATTCAAAGGTGAGTATTCTGAGTAATACTATTTTAAACATGGATATCTGTGCTGCATATTCTCTGACCTGATATTACAATAATAATTTTACAAGACAATATTCAAGTAGTGATTATTTCAGATTAAATATTCCCAGCATTATTTTTCTGAATATAAAAATTGGCCTGCATATTCATGAAGTTTCATGTCAGAGAAGTAATATACCAGTATGAAGCACAAGATAAAGTGTTTGAACTTGGGATCAAATAAAGTTCAAAGTTTCTTTATTCTGCTGGATAACCCCATCACCTAAGCTACACTGTTCTCTGTAGAGGTTATCTGAGGGCCATCCCTCATGGATCCAGTGTTACTACAAGAGAAAACCTGCAATGTTTGGTAACGTTGAACTGAACAACACTCTTCTCACAGGGACCAAGGTAACTTCAATCAAAAAACTGCAAGAAGCTGGAAATGAAAACCCTAGTCACAGAGGTGGGAAACATGAGCACCACCACTGTGCCACCAACATCCCTTTTCATACCAAGAAGAGTGTTTGAACATGGGCCAAAGTATTTTTGAATGTTGTTTAACCCATTATTTAGCTCATGCTAATCCTGCTCATGAATTACTAATGGGTTTGAGAGATAAAATTTTAAATCTTAGAAGGTTGTGAATGTATACCCCCATGTTAGTCATGAATCATTGTTACTAATCTGGAATAATATTAAAGAAATTCAAATGCCAGCTAAAATGGCCCAATATTACATTTGTAGTGAACTTTCTCTGCAAAAGCTCTTCCCTTTCTTGTTCTTCTCTTCTCTGTAATGAAAAATAAAGAGGAGACCATGACTTCTAGCTTGAACCAAATCGTATAGGCAAGAATGAGTTAAAGAAAAAGCCACTAGAATAACTTTTTGACAAGAAATTTGGGTATACATTTGGTGCATGCAAGCCTTCTTTAAAATTGAATGTAGACTTTTTGCAAAAAATGCAATCTGAAGGTCATATTGTGGAAAATTTACCTAAAACTAGTGAGAAACCATTTAAGTATGGGAACTAAAATCAAAGCACCCTGATTTCAGTATTCTACTCAATGACCAATAATCCAGATTTTCAGGTATTGTAATTGATAACTATAAACAGGATATGTTTATAATCAACAAACAGCTAATCATGCATAAATAATCAGCAAATTTGTGATAAAAGAAATATAGCTCATTATTGGCAAATTAACTTGCTAAACAAATAAATCAGTCACCTTCTACTATACAATACTCAGTATAATCATATCAGCTGTTAGATATTGAGTGGCATGGACAGTCACATTGCTCCATTTCCATCAGGCTATTAGTCAGTTCTGGCCAATACCCTCATTGAGTGTGAATGACCACATTGAACTTAAACTGTATCATTCACCTGTAACAGCTGTTTTTGTCTGTAATTTCTTAAGGCAGCCTCCAGATGTCTCTGATCATAAATTAACTGGTCAACTTTCCTAAAATGGTGCAAAATGTTAGGTTTATTCCCTAAGCCAGGATGACATCAAGAGTATGATGTTTTCTGTTCTCCAGTGCCTTCATGATTTTTCTCAGTTCATTTACTCACATTTTAGAATTTTGTCTTTTGTGCGCTGGTTCTTTATTAACCAAAATATTAAGTCGTTCACAATTTGACACTATACTTTTCAAATTTAACTCAATGCGGCTCTCGATGTCTGAAATGAAAGAAATTGGCTCCAAATGAGTTAATTCTTGCACTAGTTAATAAAACTTTCATCGAAAAGAACCCATTGTGGGATTATATGCAATTAAATACGTGTAAATAAAGGTAAATTGATCACTTATTCATGGATACATACCGCCAGCTTCTTCACCCCTTGTTGTGGCCAGACGATTAAGCAGTCCCTGAATTTCCAGTATCAACCTATATTTCGGGTTTCATAATCACGGAGCATTAAACCTCTATTTAATTTAACTTCACCTATTTTTAGTCTTTAGCTTCGAAATATACAACATTTGATTGAGGTCATTTTCCTGCTTACTTGTTAGTTTGGTTATAAAGTGTCTCCATCGTTCTTTATTCAACGCAAAGTCTTTATTCGTGTAGTATAATCTTAGTTAAATTTTACTCGTGTTGAAAATTACTTGAAATGTCTTCAAGTTGTTTTGGAAGTCGCCATACTGTTACACGTACTTGCTTTCGCCAAATGACATACTCCGCAGGGAGATTACGATTTTGTCGGAAATACACGTAGTTAGACAAAAATTTAAAATTTTGGTGACAACTGTAAATGAAAAGCTATAAATCTATTATAAATCTATGTCAATATATAAAAATTGAAATTAGACTAAAATCTATATAGAGAAAACTATATAGCAAAATACACTTTCGGCTATGTAAGTGGGAAAGTTTTTGCAAAAATGAAGCGAACTAGTGTGACAGATCAAGTTGATTTGAGAATTTATTATTTAATTTTTTTGACCATGAAATCATTTCAAGCTAGGATTTTTAAAAAAGATGAAATTCACTGGACAAATCAGAGAATCGATTGAAATTTTTAAATTTTGGACAATACCACAAGAAGGAAAGCCCTTACGTGACAGTTGGTCAACTATTTTTCTTTCACTCTGATCCATCTTTAATTAGAACTTTTATCTTTAATTCATTTATGTCCTTACTTTTGAACTAGAGACGCGTACGCACGCCAGATTACGCAAGACGGTTACCGTTTGCAACTACGTTGACGTGAACAAACTTTCAGTTGGCCGAAAGCTCAAAACTAACTAAATTAACATGGTGAAAACTTACAAATAATTCCAAATAAAAAATCAACTTCGTTTTAAAAATGTCACTTCGAGGTAGCTGCTCATGCGCAAATAATGTGGCATGCGTAAGGTATGGAGCCTGGTAACCACACTAAGCCACAGAGCAAGATGGCTGTCTTATAAATGCTCTACCTGGCGCGATTTACTCAATAATTTAGACACTATTTTTTGCTCTTAAACTTAACCAAGTAACCTTGATTATCTAAACCCTTTTGGAAAAGATGTCGTCTTTTAAAAATGCCAAGAAAAGTTTACAAAAAACCCACAGGGAACGAGGACAACCCGGCCAACGAAAGCACTTTGGTCCCTTAGAGAAGCACAAGGACTATGTCTTGCGGGCAAAGGATTATCATCGAAAGGAAGCCCATCTTAAGTTACTGCGTGAGAAAGCAAGGAACAAGAATCCTGACGAATTTTATTACAAGATGGTCAACACAAAGACATCCAGTGGCGTCCATGTTGTGGAAAGAAGTCAACGATACACTTCGGATCAATTAAAGATCATGAAAAGTCAGGATTTGAATTACACTAGAATGAAGAAAGCAATGGAAAGAAAAAAAGTTGAGAAGCTTCAGTCTTCTCTTCATTTGCTCGGCGAACAAGCAGAGAAACCAGCTAATTCACACATCATTTTTGTCGACACGAAGAAAGAGGCAAAAACGTTTGACGCAGCATCTCATTTCAAGACCCATCCAGATTTACTAAACCGAAGGTTTAACCGACTTAGAGTCGACCAGTTGCAAGAACAGCCTTTGTCAAACTTTGCAAACCAAGAGAAGCTAAGAAAAGCAAGGAAGAGTGCTTATGAAGAACTGGCAAAGAGGATACGACGAGAGAAACATTTGGAGACTGTGGAAGAACAGATGCAGCTACAAAAGCATTTAATGGGAAAAGGTAGACGCAGAAAAATTTGCAATGGGGAGGATGGTCCTGTGATTTATAAGTGGAAAAAACAGAGAAAGAAATGAATGGATAAATGAAAAATGAAAGAAAAACTTAATGGAAATGTCAGCATCAAGTATAGTGAGGGAATTGCTTAGTAGGAACAGAGAAGATGATTGTGAGGTTCTGTTAAACACCAGGTAGACTCTGTTAGATCAAATAAAGAGTTCTGGGAATATAAGGTTGAACTATCAGTTTCCTCTGCTTTTTTAAAATTCTTCAAATCATCAACAAGTGTTGCTATGACTTATCAGAAACCCTGAAAAATGCATTCCTTCATAGAACAGCCATCTCAAAACATAATTTGGCATTGCTGGAATTTTGTTGTTGGGAACAACTTGTTGAAAATTATGATGCACTGTACCTTTTTGAAAGATGAAGCAATGTTTGTGTCAATTTGTTATGGGCAACTTTCCACTAAGCAGTTTTAATGCATTTGATATGCACTGAGTTTAATGCATTTGATATGCATTGAGTTTAATGCATTTGATATGCACCGAGTTTAATGCATTTGATGTCCATTGAGTTTAATGCATTTGATATGCATTCGTGTTCAACATTAAGTATTTCCATCATTATTATCATATCCTGACTTC
>JBAHVQ010000528.1:350701-372783 GCA_036872915.1 Nanipora kamurai
TTTTAGTTTGTGTTCGTGTTTGCTTTGAAATTGTTGTCGCAAGGATGACCAGGACAGTTCGTTTTTGTCGTCGTTTTTGAGAGAGTTGGAGCGACAAGGCTGTAAGTTGTATATGGACTTGGTTCTGTTATTAGTAAAGTATTTTACCCTGTTTGGATTAATCTGAATCGTCCTACAATATTAAGGTTGAAAACATTCCAATAATTCCGTGTAAAGGATTGTTGCTTTCAAGAAGAACGTACTCATAAAGGACTATGTTATTCGGAAATTTGGTGTGATTAATTTCGTGGAGTCAGATTTTTACTTTTCTTCCCCAAAAATGTCTTTCAAGCATTCTGTATCAAAGAGGAATTTACCCCCCAGAAAATTTTAAACGGCAACAGAAGTATGGCCTAACACTTCTGGTTACAGATGATGAGAAACTACAGGAATATATTTCCAATGTTCTGAAACAGGTGAAAGGTAAGTTTGAGAAGTTAAACTGGAGTGGTGTTCCATCTTTTATATTTCAAATTTTCACCAGTGCGATGTACATGTGTAAAAATCACCAGTTATGTAGGAAGTCAGTGAACAAGTTGTAACAACACTGTTATTTTCAAGGAATATTTGGTATTAACACTCAGTAACATGAAATGATATTTATATATGGTGAAGGAAATTTTTGAGTGTCATAATGATATATTTATGAGACCCAACTGGGACCTGTTGTGAAAAACTGCAACTCATAGGGCCCCTGGCTGGGAATTAAACCTGTGACCCTGTGAATCTAGTGCAGTGCTCTGATAACTGAGCTATGAAGATATTCTCACCCTCAAAAATTTCCTTCACCATATACAGTATATATCACTTCATGTAATGACACTGTTAGTTTGACAAGTCACATCTTAGCATTAAGCTAGCCTCCATCACATGCAACTTTGTAGGTTAAACCATAGACTCATGTGTTGACCATGGGACAAGGCTGAAAGAAAACAGGGGGAGAGGCACAACAAACAAACAAAAAAAACCTCTCTTTCTCAGCTTTATTTCCCAGCCTAAATCCTTTGTGATCCGCTCTCTCCTTCATAAATTCCTTCTGTTATCCTGTACAGAAACCCTGTACAGAACTGCCTGGGGAGGAGGCTAGCATCAAACTGTTAATAAATTGTTTGGTCATAAGACATTGTCATGGTGTTGGAACAACTTGTGGTAATATTGCTAATAACAACTTGCTCCAGATGCACTGCAATCACTTGTTACAGGTCTGTTGAAGTCATCAAGTGGGTAACACTTTGTTGCTGAAGTTGACAACAAAAAAGTCCTTGACAGACTTGTGGCTGTAATGTCAGTTTACAGTCTAGTAGGTAGCAAACAAAATATTACCAATAGTTATATATATTTTGTAGACTGGCTTTATGAGAAAACAGTGAAGAAATTAGTCATTGTTATTATAAATATTGATACACATGAACCTTTGGAAAGATGGCAGTTTGATGTGGAATGTGATAAGACTGTTACAGACAGCAGGTAAAAATATATTGATGTTCTTAAAGCTTCAATTCATTTGACATGTGGGCAAAGATGAATGGATTTCACTAGGGCTTGTATGGGTCATGGAAAACCTGGATAGTCATGGAATTTGATAATTTAGTTTTCTTGGTCTAGAAAGTGTTGGAATTTAACTCTTTAAAACTGACTGTGATGTTATCTAGATATCAATTGAGATGGTATGCATTCAATAATTAAGGCTTTGTTACTGAATTTAAAGAATGTGATTTCCAGCAAGTTCATTATTAAATGCTGTCATACTTAGAATAAATACAGTAAACATTGTACTTCCAGCAAGCCCAGGGAAAAATCTCTGAAAGATATTCAAAATGAAATAAGGGATGTCATCAGACAAATTACAGCAACAGTGACATTCTTGCCACTTCTAGATGCACCATGTAAGTACAGTATTGTCAGAAAATTCAAAAATGTCGAACTGATGTGTAATCCAGTGACCATGCTTTATTCATTTATCAGAGTCCCATTCTTGAAGTTAAATCTTACAATTCTCTTTAGGTGCATTTGATCTTCTTATATACACTGATAAAGATCAGGATGTCCCTGAATTGTGGGAGGAATCTGGTCCACAATTCATCCCTAACTCCCAAGAGGTCAGATTACGATCATTCACTACATCAATACACAAAGTGGATGCTATGGTGGCATACAAGAACTAAGTGTACAAATAATTATAGTGAAGGAGTACAAAAGGAACCCTTTAGAGATTTAATATCTGTCTTGTACATGTAGTAAGTTTTAACTCCCCTAAACATTGCTTATTAAAGACAAATGGAAATGGAGGACTTGATGACATACATGTACTTATAAAAACAATAAAAACTTGGTCATAGCTAACTATTTAGAAAAACCAGATGTCAAGATCTTTTAACACTGTAGGATATGTGCAACCTTTTCTCTGACTTTTGGCTCAGTAATCAAATAAGACCACAGAGTCAAAAGGCTCTGTACTAACAGGACAGAATCTGTATATAAGGGAGCAATAAGACTGCTATAATTTTAGGATAAAACTTATTTAGCTAATTTTGTTAATTTATAAATAAAAATCTTGTATCTACAAATTGTACCTTTTTGTCATGGTACTATAAATAGCAGTATTTTTTTTTAATTGATAGTTACATTTACAATGGCAAGTTTTACAGAAAAAGATGAACAGTGAGTATAGTCTCAGCCATGTTCCTGGAATTAATCCAAAATTATTTGAATTGGGAGTTTAGGACACATGGTTTTTGTGAATTGAATTATTAGTGAATTCCATCCAAATAATTAACTAATTTTATCATATTTAGTTATCAAATTTTAAAAATTTCCTTCATTTGATATTCTAGATTTTGAATTTTCTCTTTATTACTTATGTCGATAAACCCAATGAATATAAAATTCTACCTGTATCTACCAGATAATGAATGGACAAAGGAATGAATAGACAAAGGAATGAATGAACAAAGGAATGGATTAATTAAGTAATTTTAATATTTCAAGTGGTGGCTCTTTCGTCGAAAGTGATTTTAAAACAAAGTCCTTCAGTCCCAGTTGGCAATAATTGTTTCTTTGATTGTCATAATAGCCTTTAATATATTATAAAATTATAACAATGAATACTTCGATTGAACGTTAAATTAAGATTAAAATTTATCCTGGCATTGATAACTTTATTAGTAAAAACGGTGCGGTTTAATTTTGTCTTTGGAAAAAAGCTACATTCTACCATGCAGAATTTTTCCTTTGTCATGCAAATACTCAATTGCGGTGAACACCCCCTTCGTACCTCCTACCACACCTTTTCATTACCAGAAACCTTTTCGGTTGGCTTTTTAACCAGTCCTTTCTTCGGACTCGTTTTCAATACTCATATCAGCAACTGCGAAAGTTTTGTATAATGTGGAGACTTGTACGTTATTCAAATGTCTTTAAGCGTTCTTCCCAAGTAAGTATTAGTTAATGCGGTAACTCTGCATTTGGATCTAAAAATTGGTCAAATTTTGGTTGAGGCCTGAATTCCTGGGTGCATGAAACGTGTTATTGGTATCTGGCTGTGAATTACGATGTGTATTTGTTACTATCCGGATATTCGCGTACCCACGTTTGCACCGTTTTCGAAAAAACGTAACTCGAAGACAAAATGGCAATGCAAAGATCAGAAATATGAAACCCTGAACTCGCTGAATGAACCAAATATTGTTTTATTCATGTGAGGGAGCACAATTATCAATTAGTTAGCCATAATTAGTTGTCCACTGCTCTGCTCCAAGGGCCAAGCTTTTGTTTGTTAAGTTGGTACCCACCCCCCTGTCACAGGTGAGGAATGACAAAGTTGATCACTTGACACATGTGAATTGATCACTGATGTCATTCATTAGAGATGCTTTCAAGGTTATCAATGAAGAATTCAAAGAACTACTTGAACTCTGGCAGTTTCAGGTCAAGTTTGGCTTTTTTTTTGTTTGCCGTGGCTACACAACATGGAATAATGCAAACCATAAAGGAGTTCCTTCAGTATCGGACAAATATTGATGATCCAACTAATAGAAGATGTAACTGGAGTAGTCTAATTTTGAATGTTTAGAATAATTTTTTAGGGTTGTTGGATAAGTATCCTTTTTGGCAACTACTGTACTCGCAATTGCCAATTTTCAACACTCTGGTTACAAAACTTTGATATTAGATGGTGCGGGCCCTTGGCTTTTTGGGGCTTTAAGCAAAATTCTAATTGTGAGCTCCTTTTGCTGACTTACAAGAACAATTTAATGCACATTAACAGCCCAAAGCTGATATATATTTCCAGTAAGGAGACATCTAGGGTTCATGGCCCTTGCATGATGTGTGTGGACCCCCATGTGAATTGTATAGTACTATATGATTGGATTTGCCCAGTAGTCTATACAGATTTTGACAATATACATTATGCATTACAAATTGTGTACTTTATTTGCCCCCATTATGTATTTCATTATAATGAGTAATACATTTTTTGTGGGATTAGTCAAGATGAGCAACTAAGGTAAAAACCAGTATCAAAAAGTGTTCTATGTGATTTTTTGAAATTTAAATTAAATTTATGTCTTTCATTTTTCCCTGTTCAAGTTATGGTTGTCAGAACGAAATTATGCAAGTGGTGCTGTGGTAAGTTTAGTTACTGAAAGTATTAAGTAAATAAACTGTTATAAATCAAATTGCATGTGTTTTCTATTTATTATTACAAAAATAAACAGAAAAACTCACGACTTTTAGTACCAGTTTATGCAATCCAATAAATTTTGTTATGTTTGGTAAATTTGG
Organism: Nanipora kamurai; assembly: GCA_036872915.1. Classification (NCBI taxonomy): domain Eukaryota; kingdom Metazoa; phylum Cnidaria; class Anthozoa; order Scleralcyonacea; family Helioporidae; genus Nanipora; species Nanipora kamurai. The sequence continues at coordinate 355,526 of JBAHVQ010000528.1, forward strand.
TCTACATACAAACCCATTTTAATTTGTTATTTTCGTAGACTGAAGTACCTATAATGTTTTTGTATGGGAATCTTTCTTTTTATTTTCTTAAGCCAACCACCAAACTTTTCATTGGTGGAGAGTTTGTGGATTCTCAAACCCAAGAATGGCTTGATGTTCACAATCCTGTAAGTGCCAACTAAAACTAATTGAATTCCAACTAATTTGTACCAATTGGTGATTTTGCAGTGCTATTTAAAAAGAGTGGGAAACTAGAATCTGTCACTATACATGCTACATGTACAGTCTGTGTAGCTATGGCTGGGTGCAACTGTGGAAAACAAAAATTAATGAATTAAAGCAATATTTTGGTTTCCTTTTATATAAATGAGTATTTTATAGGTGAGATGTATAAGTGTTGCACTGCAAAATTACTAATTTTAATCCAGTACATGTGTATCCCTTGCATATTGATGTGTCAGAAATAAGTGAGGAACAGATTTTGATTTTGGACTGTTTTTCTCTATATTTTTTATTATAATTGTGCCACAATCACAGAGAAAGTTAGTCATGAGTTTCCTTTGAAAAACAACAGATCTGACACATTTATCATAAGACTAAAACCTATTATAGTTAGTAAAGAACATTCAGTTGGCAAATATAGTCTGGTCAGGAAGTTCAAAGCCTAGCAGATTATTTGGAAAAGTCCATATATAATAAATAATTGAATGTTTTAGAAAGTAGTTTGACTTTTTTGACCAGAATTTGAATTATAATGTTTGTGATGTATTTGAAACTACCTAACTGTATTTTAATTATGTAATTCTGTACAGGCTACAAATGAAGTTGTGACGAAGGTACCAAAGGCTACAGTGGAGGAAATGAAAGCTGCTGTTAATTCAGCATCCAAAGCTTTTGAAACTTGGTCGGAAACATCAGTTTTGTCTCGTCAGCAAATTTTATTTGCATATCAAGGGCTAATTAAAAACAATATGGTAAGGAATTAGAGATTTTCTGGGAGAAAGTACATATGGTTTCCTATGGAATATATACTGTACTGAATGACAATATTTACTGGATATTATGTTCATAATTGTTAAAGGTAGTCATACAATACAGTAGATGATGGTAGTCATGGGCATATAGGCTAAATAACCCAGGCCAGGTTGGACTAAGGAAGGTTCCCAAACAAAGACCCAGGATTTTGTTGAAGGTGGTTTCCTGTAGGAAGAAAAGAGTACCGGTACCTTCCAAAAAAATGGACATGTTTAACTAGGTTGTACGTAACAGGCTTTAAGAATTGTGGTTGACTTGTTGTTTGTCAACAGAAGGGCTAAGGGTAAAGGTGAAGGCAAATTAATTGGGGAATTGTAACAACAAATTCCAGAAACTGTAATTTATTTGAGCACCCTAAATGCTCATCCCTTGAAAAATTATTTTTCATACAAATGTTTACAAATTAAGAGGGAAAAAACAAACAAAAATCTGCCAAATAGTTTTGTCTAAAAAGGCCATGTTCATCTGTAAGGATGTATGCATATTGTTGCCTTATTAATCTTATCAGCTGATATATTTGCATACTTGCAGAAAGAAATTGCCAAATTGATTACACTGGAGCAGGGTAAGACACTGGCTGATGCTGAAGGAGATGTTCACAGAGGGCTCCGTAAGTCCAATTTAAATTTGTTTTCATATTTACCAGGTTATATTGTTGTTGTAAGGTTGGCTTTGGCTCAAATACTGTATGTACTTTTTACCCATAAAATTCCTTTTATATGTCTTGTTTTGCAGAGGTTGTAGAGCATGCCTGTTCAATCACTTCTCTCCAGCTTGGGGAAACCTTACCTTCAATTACAAAAGACATGGATATGTACTCTTATCGATTCCCTCTTGGAGTGTGTGCAGGAATTGCCCCGTAAGTTGAAAGTTATTTTCCTACTTACACTATACAAACCATGAAGTTGAGTATACTTCATAATTATTGTCCCAGAATTTTTTTAATTTTTCTTTTTTCCTTTTAGAATGGTAGTCTTGTGTCATGCTTACAGCTGTCACAATATTATTGTAATTCTGTCCAATGCTCTGATAAAGAAAAATTTTTCTATGAAAATTCATATTCCTTTCTTTCCTTAGATTTAATTTCCCAGCCATGATTCCACTATGGGTGAGTTTTCTATTGTTTTTATTCTCAGATTTAACTTTCCTGCTTTAATTCCTCTTATGGTGAGTTCAGGCAGTCAATAACAGTGTTGGGACCCAAACGGTTCCAGGCATGAAATGGTGTGTGATTGCAGTCCCACATACAAAGCTGCACTTGCACCAACAGTAATCCTGAGTGCTCCTTAGATTCCAGAGGAAAACCAAACTGGTGGCTATCGTTCTCAAAATGCTATAACAAACCACAATACCTTCAATAGTTCTGACTTTTTTTTTCCATAAATGTGTTCCAGATTCTTTAACCATTTGTAACATGGTCTTGGTCTTTCTTTCATGAATCTTAATCAACTAACACTGGTTAGAATTTATCACAGTCATAATCAACTGTTTACAATTATAATTACATGGTTTTAGAGTCAAGATAGCATTACAGTGTAAGTCACAATCTTAATCCTGTTATTTTTTTGCACGTAAATGGGTTATGCATGCTTACTTCTAGCTGGACAAATTGTACCTTCTTATCACGTATCTGGTTAATTACACAACCGGATGACTTATGGTGTGTGTGGGGAGGAGAATGTGCAATTGCATGTGTCACATTTAAAGCAAGCACTAGGTGGATCTTGCCAAATACTGTATACCTGTTTTTATTTTGCTGTAGATGTTTCCACTGGCTGTGGTGTGTGGTAACACATTTATTTTGAAACCTTCTGAACGTGTCCCCGGGGCAGCCATGTTGCTGACCAAGCTTGCCCAGGATGCTGGACTACCTGATGGGGTTTTAAACGTGATTCATGGTGCTCGTGAAGCCGTGAACTTCATCTGTGATGATCCAACAGTACAAGCCATTTCATTTGTTGGCTCAGATCAGGCCGTAAGTAATGTATCCTGAAATGGTAAGGAGTGGTTTAAGCTGGAATGAGTAGAAAAAAATAATTCACATTCCTTGAGTCCTATTGCTTTAAGTTTTTTCGTTCACCGGTCCTTCTAATTGTGCGGAAAGCCAAAACTCAAAAGGATCAAGGAATTACCGAAGATTTATGGTTCTAAAACTGACGTTTTGAGAGAGGGCCATTTGCTCTGACGCAGGGTCTTCTCAGTTCCCAGACCCTTTTGGCATGATACACGTCATTCAGCACTGTCTATGCTGCACTCTACGTTACATCGTACGCCTGATTGTTTCTGAAAGCGGAACATATTGACAGTGAAATGAGGCCGTTATGAGGACTTGAGTTTGTAGGATTCAAAACTTCAACCGATAAACAAGTACATCTCACGTATGTTTTCTGTTGTCTTAACCTTACAGTGATTTGGTTTTGCTTTTAGGGAAAGCACATCTATGAACGTGGGTCAAAAAATGGAAAAAGAGTGCAGTCCAATATGGTAAGTGGTGGTACTAGAGAGGTAAGCAAGCTACGTCAAGGCCAAAAAGGTTTGAGTCGCGTTAATTAATCGTCAAGCTTTCATTCGTTTATATGAATACTGTATAACTAATCCGCAAAAAAGAGTTCCGCTCTCTCTCTCTGACAATGCACAGAATGTTGACTGTACAGCAGAACCTGATATCACGGATCAATAACACAGTAATGAGGACAATGAAAGGAAGGGGGGAGAGATCTCAGGAATCTCAACTAATTTAACACAGGTGTCCCGTTACTTTTGGTCATGATTGTAGTAAAGTGCAGTGACGGTCCTCTGCAGTGTAGTTCCAGCAATGTTCTCGTCAGAATACCCCCCCGCGTTCCGCAACATTGAGATACAGCTAGCAAAAATGGAGTATGGATGTTCTTTTTCCATTGGAAATACACTCGTCCATTGTCGGCTTGGAATTAGCTATTCATTAAATTAACGTTTATGATCATGTAGGGCGCAAAGAATCACGGTGTCGTCATGCCAGATGCCAATAAAGATCATGCTCTTAATCAGGTTAGACACTTAAAACTCTATGTGACAAGGTATCTTTACCTGAATGTTAAACATAATTATGTGCATAAGGAAATTTGGTATTACTGCAGACGACAGTTGAACGTTCGTCAAGCTAGTGTTCCATTCCTCAGAGGTCCATTCCCCAGACGGGAATAGAACCCGCAACCTTCTAATGACCGGTGAAACGCTCTAACCATTGAAGTACCAAGAATCAAATGGTGAGCTCAGCAGCAAGTTGATCAGACGTGCTGTAATCCCGTCAGGGGCTCAGAAATTATTTTCTGAGGACACGAACTTGAAGAACGCAAGGTATCATTAGCTGATCTTGGTTCATGTGGGAGCTTGGTATATATCAGACGACTAGTGAACGTTGAACGATTTCTGAGCCCTAGACGGGAATCGATCAGGCAACCTTCTGATGACCGGTGAGACGCTCTATCCATTGAGCTACCACGACTCAGATGGTGCGCTAGGGTGCGGGTTCGTCATATGTGCGGTACTGCCAAAGGGGAAGTCACTTCCGAACTTTGATACTTTTCCGTACACACTCGATTAATAAGTAATCAATCTGCGTTATATGAGGTCATTTCCTCGGTCACTTTTAAGTTTAATCGTAAGTTGCTTTCATACTATAGCTTGTTGGAGCGGCATTTGGGGCAGCTGGACAGCGGTGTATGGCACTATCTACTGCAATATTCGTTGGAGATTCTAAGGAATGGATTCCGGAGTTTGTTGAACGAGCTAAGAGACTAAAAGTTAATGCTGGTAAGCTTAAGTGATTTCCTGCGAGGGTTGTGCCTAGAGGAGAGGGCTCTCAGGGCTATTCAATTTTCTCCGTTTTTCCGACTGCTTTCTATGGCTACGCTAACCTGACCCGCTACTGCTTTCTATGGCTACGCTAACCTGGCCCGCAGGTGACCCTCGTAACGGGAACGTGCAGCCCGGCCAGGAATCGCGGGTTTGGGATCCGTAAAGTAATATATCATACACGAGATGGTGTTTCATCAGGATATCCAAACATCGAGAAGTTTGTTGCATCTCAAAAGAGTCAGTGTGTGGGGAGAAAATCGAGGTGAAAGTTGGCTTAATTTACGTAATTTCTTCCTCAGATATCCAAATAACGCCTCGGTAGTGATTTCCTTTGTGTTTTGCTAATGAATTATTAATGAATTTGTGATTTACGTTTGACAGTCTAATGCTTATGTGGTAAATATTCCAGTTACTTTGTTATCACTCGGAGCAATACACTTTTTTAGATTGAGAACTAAAATATTAAGATCATAGTGTGAACAAAAATGCACGATAAAATAGTCGCTGGCGATTTTCTTTTAAAGCGGACCTGTTTGCCTCCGATTAATACGATAGTTACTTTGTCTCGGTAGTGAAGTTTCATAGAATTTTGTGGGATGCGATTAAAGTTTTTTTCCATGTTCTCCGGGATTTCTGTTCAAAAAAACTCGACAAGAAATATCCATATCAAATGAAAATACTGTAATTATTGTAGGCATCTTTGCATTCGAAGAGATTCTCAAAGTTCATGTATTTCAAACATTGTTTACTCTTTTTAGGACATCAACCTGGTGCTGATTTAGGACCTGTAATCTCTCCCCAGGCCAAAGAACGCGTTTGTCAATTGGTGCAGTCTGGTGTGGACGAAGGTGCCAAGGTTAATACGTATTTATATTTGGAAGTTAAGTAGCAGTATTCATTCCTGCTAAGGCTGGACTTTTTCACATTTTGACATTTTGACATGATTCAGCGGAGTCGTCGGTGTGGTATCGTATTGTAAATGTGTTTGATATACGCATGCTCACACGCTTTTCGTGCAGAAAAGTATTTTCTGAGCACCAGACTTTGGAATCGAACCTGTTAAATACTAGGTCGAACCATGCTGAATAAATATGGGACGTGTTGAGACTTGCAGTTTTAGCAGTACATATGTCGTACCGTGATTACAAAACCAGTAATCGTTCCCAATTCAACAGATTGTTCTCTCAGCGCAGAAAGTCAAAAGGTTGGTAACTTGCCGAATATATGTACAAAAATTCTGACATTTCAAGCAAGAACACGTTTCAGAAGTTTCGGTAACCGCTGATGATGACTACAAGATAGTCGAAACGTTGAGAATTAAAAATGATTTCTATTTACAGAGTTTCCATTGTTTTGTATTTTAACACGTTTCACTCCCTGAGGAAGGTCTTTGCTCAAAACGTCAGAATTTTCCTACATGTCTTCGGCAGTCTACCAACCCTTTAATTTTTTGTGCGGTTTTATTTAGTGCCTACGCCGCATCCTACATTTTTACATCGTTCTCAGATTGTTCTCTCGACTGGTGTGAGGATGTACGACATACGAGCGGACGTTCGTGTATAATAAAATACATCGCACGTTTCTTCGCTAATACTTAATCTAAGCCTAAACCGAGGCTTAAGCGTAAGCCTAATTTGAAAGCGAAGCCGAAAGTGAAGTCGAACCTCTAATAGCAGCCTGATCCGAGGCCTAACGCTAAACGTCTGGGGGGTCTTGGTGGCACAGTGGTAGTGTACATGTCTCTCACCTCTGTAACTAGGGTTCGATTCCGGCTCCGTGCAGTTTTGTGATTAAAGTTACCTTGGTCACAGGTGAGAAGAGTGTTGTCCAGTTTGACTCTACCAAACATCGCAAGTTTTCTCTAGGTACTCCGGTTTTCTCCTGCAGTAACACTGGATGGCCCTTACTGGACCTCTAGGGAGAACAGCGCAGTTTAGCTGATAGGGTTATCTAGTATAAACAAAGGAACTTTACTTACTTACTTACTGTACTAACCCTAATCCTAACCCTAACCAAATCTTTTACGAATTCCACTTGATACGGCGAAGAAGTTACTTTTAGGCCTTCCAACAATTAACATAATTAATCATGTGACCCATCTTACTTAGATTGATCTTGATGGCAGAGATATCAAAGTTGAAGAATACGAAAAGGGAAATTTCGTTGGACCCACTGTACTGTCAGATGTCAAGGTTAGTGGCAAAAGAATTTTGACCTTACGTTATTGGATTTCTGTAAGAAGCAGACGTAGTCAGTTCTCTCTTTCATATTTTTCTATAATATATTCGTTATATTTCTATTTTATTTCCCACATAGCCCCATATGAAGTGCTACCAAGAAGAAATCTTTGGTCCTGTACTTCTGACAATGACAGCAGATAATCTTGACGAGGTACCAAATACCGATAGTAAGGTCACAAAACAAAAACCAAAGGACTTTCTGCTGTGATAGCAGCGACCTTGTTATAATAAAAAGATTTCTATAGACAATGGCTATATAAACATTCTTCGATTTTTTTGAAACGTACAGATGTCTTGCGGCCAGTACTCACGACGTTTTTCAATCTCTGCATTATTAGGCTGTCGAGATGATCAATAATAACGTGTACGGTAATGGCACCGCCATCTTTACCTCGTCCGGTGCTATCGCGAGGAAATTCCAAAATGATGTTCATGTTGGGCAGGTAAGTCGATGCGCTCCCCCCTTATGATCTGAACTGCTGGTAAACCTGGTGTAAGTGTAATGACTAAATTCAACTTGAATATTTTCAGATATCTTAGTGTCATTGAGCGATTCATCGTCGTACAAAAATTGGTGCTGAAAACTTCAACATGCCTTGTGGTTCCCAGCTGAGTCGTTTTCTTTGAGTTTTCATTTGGGGTTTTTTATGTAGATTGGAGTGAACGTTCCTATCCCAGTTGCCTTACCAATGTTTTCGTTCACTGGCTCAAGGGGCTCTTTTCGTGGTTCTGCTCATTTTTATGGAAAAGAGGTGAGGTCTTGCTGCGGGAATTCAAAGCTGGAAATAACCCCTCAGTCTCATAGAATTTCCGTCAATTCGACTGCCCTGCATCTCTTCATATCATTGTGGTCATCTAAGCAGGTAGAAAAGATGAAATGGAGAACATTTTTAAACCGTGAAACGTAAGCTCAGCAGAGGCCTGAGATTATCGTGTGCACCGCAATGAGCCGACACAGTAACGTTTTCTTTGATCCTTGGTTCAACCATTTTGCCGTAGCGGCACTCGTGCCATGTATGATAAATGGTGCACCGTGAATTTTATTAGCTATATCCTACTATTTTCCGTCCGCCGAGAGTAAATGAAATGCAATTTTATAGCAAATTGACCAGATTTATACCAGAGCAATTAGACAACTCGCCGTCGCCTTCCAAGCGCGATAGTTCGTCGTTGTCTTTCTGCTCTTAGAGAATCGTGCTCGTTGTCCAAGTGACAATAAGAGTGTGAGCTCGAGGTGGCACTGGACGATGGTGAAACCTGAGTCAGATAACAACTCATCTAAACAGAGGGAGGATAGTCTAACCGTTACAGAAAGGGAATACTTTCAATAGTTTATCGTAATTCTTTTTGTATTTAACAAAGACAACAACAGAAAAAACAAAAGCAAAAAAAAAAACAAAAAAAAAACACAACGGCTACGTAGAAGCGTTTATTCTGGTTGAAAAAGTTTCCCATATTGCCTCGCTTCTCGGCGCTACTTGATTTATGTCGAGCATGAGGTATTGAGTGGTGTAGCCACTCTACGGTATTTGCGTTAAGGTACGTTTACACATTGGTTAATCGGAACGATTTCTGGTTTCGATGGACGGTAATTAATAAAAAGCAGGCAAAATTAAGTACACGGAGTATTCTGCCGACTGCTTCTCAACTTGACATGCATCTTAGCTGGAAATCGGCCCTATTGATTGCAGTGTGTAAACCCAGCCTTAGATTATTACTACGTTACAAATTGTCAAATAAACGCTTTTATACTTTAGATATTTTTTTCTCTCTTCCTGGCAACACAGTTAAGGTCAAGCGTATGTGTTACGATATGACATGCGCTTTTCCAATCTCTTCCAGGGAATAGCATTTTATACTCAAGCAAAAACCATCACCAGCTTGTGGAAAGAAGACATCAGCGATGTACAGAAGACCGCCACAGTAATGCCAACTATGAAATAATGGAGTGAGTTTTAGCCGATCTGATAAAATTCGAACTATTCACCAATGGTTCTACATTCTATGTTTTGTCCGAAACTGAAAGTAACACTATTAGAGAAATATTGATTGAAAGAATTTCTGCGAAAGGGAAATGGTGGGAACAACTGGTGCACTCTCAATTATCGACCAATCGTATCAAGGCTAAGTTCTGTTAGCTTTATTAGGATTCTCAGTAAATGCACATGCTCTGATAGAGGACGACTTCACTTTTTTGCTGTAACAAAATGTTTTTTGTGGTATTTTTCCTGCATGGCGATAATGTTTTACCATTATCTAAGTAGGAAGTATCATTGTCTTTGGTACTTCCCACGTAGGAAGCACCGAAGACAATGTTGTTGTATGTGTGCGAAACTTTAACCCTCATCGTTGAAACACGAACAGCGAATTCGTTTTGGCTGCTTACTTTGATTGTTCGTCGAATTTTAAGCGTAGGGACACAAAGTTAGCAAATAACTATATTTTGAAATACTATATTTCGCTGTTTTTATTGAAAAAGTTCTTCCTGTTTGCCTTCATTATTTGGGCTCAATGCATGTATGAATACACAACCAGATTTGACGCCACGCTGTTTCTACGTATCTGTTATTTTTTTAAAAATAACAATATTAAAATATAGAACTTGTTGAAAACTGTGCGGATTATTGTGCAACACAGTAATTGCATATCCTCGATAAATGCAACCCATCATGTTTTTTATGCCACCTGAGTATCCATTTTCAACAAGGCGGCTTTTTACTTAAGAGGTTTAACCAGAACGGTTTCCTGGCACCTTGACAAATTCAGACAAAATTCAGACTAACGATGTTAGTTTCTTGGCGGCTTGTTATCTATCAATCTTTTATTGCCTGAATTTTTTTGTTCTTTCTCTCTTTGTTGTTGATTTATGCTCTCCTATGTCCTTTTTGTCCGATATATCGGCAGGTGGACGTTGAAGGGGTTTAGCAAGCTGTAAGTTTAGTTTTTAAAGGCACCATAAGAATGACATATAACAGAAAACAAAGATTTGGATAAAATGAGGGCAAAGGAAAAAAAAATCTTTGTTTCGCCTTTTCGTATATACTTTGCCTTAAGCTTGAAGGTTTCTGTATGTGGACACCTTACATCGGTTCTTGTCTCTTTCAGGAAGTCTAGTCCTTCGTGACTTCTCTCTTAATAAGCTCACAAAAACAGACGCGTCAATATACTGTGAGACCCACGGAAGAACGTTCTCGCGTTTACAATTAACAAGCTACATCCTTAACGTCGAGACATACTATTTTTAGTGACCAGATAATCTCTGATCTTCATAAAACGAGCTGGACATTTTTTTTTAAACCGAAATTCGTATCAGTCGCACCCATCAGTCATTACACCTGTGATATATAGATATATATAGAGATATATATACAAGATGTGGACGTTGATGAAGCTTAGAAAAACTGATTCTGAGCTACAGATGGGAGTTGAGTCGGGCACCTTCTGATGACCGTTAAACACTCTAATCATTGAGCCACCAAGACTCAGACGTTGAGCTGAAGTGGAGGTTCGTCCTACGTTCATGCTATACGGCTATATATGTACAATATACACGTATATGTGAACAATGTGGCAGTTGATGATGAACCAGATGGAAATAGCTTTATAAAAGCTGAAGAGCTTAACAGCTAGAATATGTGAAAGAGCTGTAGCACAATGTACCATCCAAGAAAAGTCTATTTAACCATGACATTTTGTCGGATCTCGCAACATCATCAGATTGGCCGAAATGTTATTTAAGAAATTAAAGCGTCGACATTTTGAGGAAACTGTATGGTCTTTAGAGTTACAAATGAACTAAAAATAAAACGCTGGTATTAATTAGGGGAAAAAAGTGAGCAGGAGCTGATGTTGGCGTTAAGAGTCTAATTTTACTTCTGAGAAAACTTTCTCCCACAGACGCATACCTCTTAGGCTGCAACAGGGGAATATCGGCCTCGACATTTAAGGTGTTGAGTGGTGACTCGCCATCTGCCATTCTATAACCGCAGTGGCGAAAGCACAGGAATCGGTTCCGTCATTACGTGAGGTTTTCATCATCTATCTCGTTCTCGACCACTTTCGAACTGCGTCCAACACAAAGATTCCTTAAACATACTATTGACGCTACGGAAACAATAGCATTACGTAATTTCTTTCTGCATCTTACACTGTTAGGGGAAGCTTTAGTCTTTATCATTCACGTAAAATGAGAACTAACTTGTTTGTAATGCTTCTTTTAAAAAGGTACCGGCCCGATATTATTGTTCAACATGGTGGTAATGATGACTGTTCTATGAGAGGGCAACGTTTAATAGCAGAGCTAATTATCTCACAGCCCTTAAATACCTTATACAAAATCACAAGTGAATGCCAATACTAGCTAAATTACGACGATAATCTAAACAATCTTTGTAATTTAATTTGTATTGTGAATAATCATTATCTGTTATTATTCATTTGTATTTGGTATTTGGAGGCCATGAGTTTATTAACCTTGCTGTGATTAAACCAACATAAATTCATACACTCCAGGACTAAAATCAACACTGGTATTTGTCCAAAGCTTGGTCAATTAATTATCTGTGGTGCAACGCTCAGTTTAACGGATAGAATTTATGCGGTCTACAAGATTTGATCCTCGTTACCAAAGGGGAGCAGTTCGCCTCCATGGACCATCTTAGGTTCTTCAAAGCATCGAACAAGCATTCCTCCTTTAGTAACTCCTAGGACCATAGTATTAGTTGTCTAGGATCGGAGCAGCGAGATTAAGATAAACAAGGAATTGTAATCCTGGGTATTTTTTTGCGAAAAATTGCCATTGTTGGTACTTAAGAACTGACGCAAGTTGTCTGACGCATGTAAGCGATATTCAGGCAACAGCTGACCGACCCCTGACCCCTTGTGTAAGTCGGAAGCGCATTTCCGACTTACCGAAGAGGAACCTCAACGTTGGTCAACAAAATTGCATTCTCTGTCATTCGAAGCAAACTTTTTGCTCCAGCTTTCGAATACTGTCTAATACAATTGAGCTTTGTTGGTCGTGTGGTGTGGTGCAAGTCTTGCCAAAGTCACTTGCAGAGCCAAGAGAAGCGTTACGACTACAAAAGTCGTGGCCACGCAACTTTCAGAAATCAAGTATGCTTGTGTTGGTTTAAGTGAAGCAAATTTACGCAGTTACACTCGACAATGACGCATAAATTGCTCTCCGACATGCTGAAAGCATTCACCTTGATGGATTAATGCTGTGACCTACATTGTCGCCTTATCTTAACGTCATACCGTTTTCGGAAAGAAAAAATTCGCACTTGGCAAAGTCTACGATCCACGGAGTTCAAGCAAAAACTTACGCACGGTTGTTTTTTATTCCCGCCCTTTCCAATTCCACTTTTCTTCCGATCCATTTTTCGGTCGCGGTTGCAACCTGGCGATCCATGATAAAGTTGTCACGACGAAATCGGCCCGGTTGGATTCTTGCATGGAACTGGCCAAGCAACTTCCATGACCATCTACCTTCGTGATATATTGCGTAGATTTTTTGTACATCATGAGGCACAGCTCTTATGACATAATTCCTTGTGGAAAGTAAGCCTGTTTGTGAGATTATTTTCGGGACAAAAAGTTGTGGTTGTGGAGGAAGGTGGTTAATTGCAATTTTCATCGGGTTTTTAGCACGCTTCTCTCTTGCGGGTTGGGAGTGAAAGAGCGCGGTGTTTTGAGGTATTTACATCCGAGTATATTCTGTACTTTTGAACTCTTGCAGCCATCGAAAAACGAGCTCGAATTTGCCACTAGACATTCTTGGCTTTGTAATGATTGATACAACCTTTTGGCTGTATGTATGCTAGTGTGGTTACATGAAAATAGTTTTTAAATTAAAGTTTGAAAACTGTTCGTGTCCAGGCTCCTGCCATCACGGTATTCATGGTCGCGTGACTTCGAAGTTGAGGCGAAAGGTGTGTTCAAAGATCCCTTCTGAACCTGTTGCTTTGAAACAAGATTTTACCGATTTTCCTTCTAGAACTTTCGGTAGTTATTAGTTATTCATTCGAGGAAACTTTGCAGAGGTAGAAGTCTCGTGATTGCGATAGGCCATGTCAACAGACAAATTTGCTAGGTAACATAATACGCCAAGCCTAAAGGAAATATCGCACTCAAAGGCTTTCAATATTCAAGCTTCTGGCAAGACATGTTAACATTAGGTTAATTTATACTAGAGGATGCGAGGCCTATAATGCAGGGGCTAGGAGGGTAAGACTCTTCCAATTTTTGGCAAATTCGTTGGTTAAAAAACGTTTAGTGTGCAGGGAAAACTTGTACATGTCGATAAAATATCGTGAAGAAATATAAGTTTGGTAGGTAAAACGGGCTTTGGGTGTGTAGGTGAAAAAGCCAACTGACTGCGTGGCCCCCGTAACTGAAAATGATCAATCAGGAGCAAATACTCTTTGTTTTGTTATGTCATCTGTGACGTATCACTACCCGACGAAACTGCGAGAACAACGTGGACCCGGACCGGGGATTTTTGAAATTAACCAGTTTGAACAATTTAAATCTTCAACGACCTATAATGTCTCAAGATTACGATCAGTGAAGTAAATCTTCCTTGATTAATTAATACAAATTACGGTGGTTTATTTTTAGCGAAGGTCCGCTGGCCTTGGCGAAAGTTTTCCGTATGATATCTCGCCTTCGAGTTCCTTTTCTAGCACGTTCTAATGAGTATCGGTGTTTAGGGAGAAACCAAACACTACATTCTGTGAATTTAATTAACCGGTTCGAAACAAAGGTAATTAAAATTTTAACGTGCAGAAGACAAGGATATCTCGTGCAGTTGTCTTCCTACAGGTCTAGAAGTCGTGTATATACAGTATATAGAACACTATTTTTGTCCTGATTTGGTAGGAAGAGATGTACGAAACCCAGTTCTGAGATTAAAGCCAATACACAGGTTTGCTTATACTTTGCATTACAATACAAGACATCTCCATGTTTTAGTTCACCAAAAGATGTCTTCAATACCGAAACCAGTCAACCTAGTAACAAAGCGCTTCATGTGAGTTCTGTTTGTGAAGGGAAACAATTGATCTCCAGCCGCTCCCAACTTATGACGTCAACCGTACGTCAACAGTGGTACAGTACAAATAATGCAGATGCTTATCGAAATATAAATCGATCAGTGCAAGCTATATGGGCCATCGGTTTATGTCAGCGTGAGAAGAGAGAGAAATTATAGATTTTTAGTATTGGAGATAAGACCAGACGGTTGAAGCAACACTACGTTACAACGGCATAAGCAAGACTTCACCTCGGCTTCCTTAATAATCGAGTGCACCAGGTGAGTGTCGCCGAAATAATTCAGATCAGATGTTTGTTTTCGTGCTTTCATTAACGTCGCATTAAATTCAATTTACAAGCGAGGCACGGAATGCCTGCTGCGAGGTATCTAGTTACAGCTGTACTAGAGAAAGGTCGCAGCGTCGTATTTAAGGGAATTTACTTCTTGTTAAAAGGTTAAGATTACAAATGACGGCAAACAAATTCTGAGTAGCCCAGTTAAAGGCTTAGCTAAACCAGCGATTTTATAAAATGACTAAATGATGATCATTGTTGGATCCCTGTTGTTCAACTGTCTGTCATACATTTTAAGACCTCATTTGATTAACTTTTTTTTTTTATCTGACGATGAATGACGTTTGATAGTGTTTTTCTACCCTATTTCTACGTTCTCAGATCTTTTTTTTCCCCTCACAGCATTTTCCTAGTTCATCCAGAGTTGGACCAGGGCACAAACCTGTGCTTAACTGCTACTGGAACTCTCTTACACGACCTAATAAACAATAGTAACAATTACAAATGCTCGATTCCTTGACCTAATCTAAAACTCGTTGAACGGTTGAAATAGCATCAACTTCGTTTTTAACTTTTCGAATTTGATTTATTATTGATCATAACATTTAATTTCTTTTCATCAGGAAGTACAGGTGGTAGCCATTCAAAAATGAGGCCTAGTATTTCTCAGGAAAGCTCCGTCGACGAGTTCCTCGCCGCACAACCTTTTTATTGTGCTGAAAACTCGATGGTAATCCCCTGTATTGATGGATCGGTAGCCATGCAAGGAGCCCAGCCTTTTCACAAGCTTGTTCCCCAGTGCAACCAAGAAGTAAGCCTTCAAAGCAGGCTCTCGAGTTTGTTGGGCTACGAAGGAGATCTCATGGAAGTTGACCAAGAGGAGTCGATGCAAATTTGCAATCTTAATGAAAGTGTTCTGAGGCTGGAAGAACTTGCTCAAAAGAAAGGAATGACCCTACAGTTAAACAATGACGGTATTAACGGCCTACGTGATTTGTATCAAGAACTTTTTGAGTTCAAGTGCAAGACAAACTTGACATCAGAGCGAAGAACATCTTTGTTCAATGGACGAAAATTTTCGGGGCTCAAGTCGGAGGATGTGGACCTGCTTGACGAACGAAAATTGACCCAACTTGTGCACGAGTTTGGTTTAGAAAAAGTACAAGAACTGCCGGTGCTTAATATGGAAGCTATAAATAACTATTTGTAACTTCATTATTACTATAAATAAATTTAGGGCTCTGGAAGCAACGGTTGTCCGGAACTGTACTCTTTCTCGACGTAGTGTGGGTGTGCAACATATAAGAAGGACCGCCGCAAAATATTAGCGCAACTAACGAACACTTTTTACCGTTATCTGGTACATCTCATCGTTTTTTAAGTATTTGAAGCCGAAATAGATTATGCTGCGATGGGCTGCCTGGTTATTACTGGTCAGGTATTCATATAGTGAGAACCTCGGTTACCCAGCAGCCATATGTCTTCAGAATGATGATGAGATAACTTTTGCTCAAAAAACGATTCGAAGTACTCCATAGAGTATGCCATTTTACTTAGGGTTCTACGAGACAAAGGACAATGGGTCACCCACACCTTTCCAAAGCTACCAGAGCTCCATGCTGTAAATGAAGAATGTTATTTTAGGAAACAAATTAGCTGTACAGTTGATTGTAAATAAAAACTTAATCCTTCTCCTACTGTGGAAGATTCTTTACGTGAGCGGTGATGTACCGATGCATTATCGTACCGGTGTCAAATCATAGGCGAATTGGGTGCAGGAAACGTTCAAAAGGGTTCACAGAAAGATTTCGATTCTACACAGCTAGCAATGGTGGTTGTCAGGTCCAACGTTTTGGTCCATTATAGCATATGCTTCTTCTGCCATATCCAGTATTCGGCCGTAGTAGAAACAGCTTGACCCTCTTGGTTGTGCTCACGGATTGAATTTGATTTAATGAAATCTTACCGAGTTAAGTATGATTTGTTTTGAACCTGACTCTGGGCTTGTTCAGTGCCCTCCGCTACTCCAAACGTTTTCATCCACAGTCGGTAAGAGCCAGACTTGATTGTTAAATATTTACTCAGACAACCAAGACAATTTCTATAACAATATTACTCACTTTTTCCTAACTCTAGTCATCAGTGAGTGGCCCTGAAAGGTATCCATCACCTCCTTACTGCCGTGAAACCCATATCGCTCGTGGCATGCATCATGGACATGACATTCAACAACTACGGTATACTTGGTGAAATTAACCTTACAAGTTTACAAAAATAGACGCGATATGTTGTTAGCCCTATTAAGTGTTGACCCTTTTGTGAACTTTGGAATATTTTACGTCAAAAGTTACCTCAGTCTGAAATTTAAATCAGTTGTACCCATCATGCTTTACGCTCTTGGCTTCACCACTCACTTTATCATCAAACTTCCAAGTGGCAACGTTAATTGCATTGGGAATATCCCCATTTAAATATCCACTTGACGACATTATGAGTGCCAGTGTAGTTTCACAGCGAGTTGCCGTTGTTACTGGAGGTAATAAAGGCATTGGCTACGAAATCGTCAAGAAGTTGTGTAATAAATTCGATGGAATTGTGTATCTTACTGCTCGTGACGAGGAACGTGGTAAAGCAGCCTGTATCAAACTCGGGCAAGAAGGAGTTACGAAACCGCCGAAATTTCATCAGCTGGACATCGCTGATGATAATAGCATCATGAATTTCAGAGATTACATTGAAGAACATTACAAGGGATTAGATGTGCTCGTAAATAACGCAGGGATGGCTTATAAATCGCGGTCAACCGTTCCATTTCAC
>JBAHVQ010000528.1:372883-393668 GCA_036872915.1 Nanipora kamurai
TTCACTCCGACGAAGGGCCTTCGCTCGAAACGTCAGTTTAAGCATTCTTAAGTTCCGGCAGTTTCTCAAACCTTTTGTCTTCTAGAAAGTTTTTTAAATTGCGGTTTTTTAAATTATATTATACACTGATTTTGTTTTTTGCTACAGGTTGTTTTTTCGACCAGAACAATCTGGTTTAAGTAAAGTTGATGCAGCAGAAAAAACATTAAGGTGGGCTGGTTTTCTGGAATATTATTCCATAGTGTTTGATAATATACGTTTTATGTATGATAATAATTATACACTTTATAATATGCACTTTATTTTAATATAAACTTTATTAATATACACTGCACAGTATACATTAAACAACCATTTACTTTCATACTTTGTACTATATTAATATGCATAGCGTTGTTTTAAGTCGGTGTTACACAATGCAATTTTTCATACAACTTGTCTCGCAATTTTGTTGCGATGCAAGTTGCACGAGAAATTGCGTGGTGTAACATACCCCGCAATCATCAAGTGTCGCAACATTTTTGTTGCAGCAAGCATTGCACGAAGTAGAATCCAGTTCTACCTTTTGCAACGATTACGGCAACGCCACAACAGATTTTTGAAGCATTGCACAGTGTAACGTCTCTCTTGTAACTTGTCTCGCAACATTTTGTTTGATCAGGCAATAAAAATACGCCATCAAGCTTCGTCTCCACTGTCTTCGTCTCCGGGTCAGAGAATTGTGAGACAAGTTGCAAGAAACATTGCATATTCTAACACTACTTTTACTGTATGCAATATATAAAAAACACGTATTGCGAGTTTTTTTGAATGGCTTCAAAAATAAACCCCTCAGCTAGGCAACTTGAAGAAAGTTTGAAAATTAGAGTTTTCTAAGCCGAGAAAATTCTACGAAAGATACAAGCGCGTCTTTATCACGTATAAAGATAGGACACGATAATTATGGTTTTCCTCATGAATTATTAATAAATTTTTGAAGTACTTTAAAAACGCGGGTCCCGATGTTGAGGAAACTAGTATATGATGTTTATTATACGCATGCTCAAGCTATTCTACTCAGAAAAACTTTCTGAGTCCCTGACGAGAATCGAACCCGTGACCTTCTGACCGCCGTCATTTAATGACATCGTAAACTGGTATATATTTCAAAATATCAAGAACCCAAGTAACATCATTTCGCGACCAGCTCCCAACTTGACCTGTAGCTTAGTTGGTAGAGCATCGGAATAGTAAACCGAAGGTCGCGGGTTCGAATCCCTGCCGGGCCAAGTAGAGTTTTCTCTACTTGTCCGGTACGGTTCGTCACTCGGAGTGACATCCAACATTATTATTCTCTACCCGAGTTCATTCTTCTACATAAGCTATTTTGTCATCCTAATTAGCATGAAGCTTGGCTACTTTAAAAACGCGGATAGATCAACCGATAACGGTAGAGATGCAATCCCCAAGCGACGTTTTTCAAGCAGTAAGACACTCGCAGTATGAGTTTTATCAAGTCTGTCTAAACTTAATAAAAGATTGCTGTACATGTTTTAATGTAGGATAGTGTCTTGAATATAGAAAATAGCTTTTGCCTATTAATTTATGTTATACTGTGTTATGTTATTGTATATTGACTTACATCACGATATTTTTTTCTTGTTTTTTAGAACTATTAATCCAGATGTAAATTTTGAAACGTATAATTATAATATTACACTAATGGACAATTTTCAACATTTTATGGATAGAATAAGGTAATTCAAGTGCCACAGAGTTGTTGATCGATATTCCACTTTCTATTTATAAAGGCCTGTTTTTACACTCGCGATTTTTGCTGGGATTTTTGTCGTCCTGATGCATGCGATTGAGTGGATTCACTTCCGGAAGTATTGGATCATTGGTGCAAAGTTATATGGTTCAGTACTTTCGCGAGGGAGACACATTCGATCACATGGATCAGGACAAGAAAAGTCACAACAAAAAATCGCCAGTGTAGACAGGTCGTAAGGCTTGTTGCACCTTTTAATCTTTCCTGGTGGCTACTGACTTGAAGTCAGCACAATTCCTTCCCTCCCATTTGAAAGATGTTTCAGGGGCGAAACCAGGAGTTTTGGAGGGTAGGGTTTGGAGGTTAATTGAAAGGCATCATCAAAACAATTTTCACTGTATCAAAGGCAACAGACCCACGTAGATTTGGAAATGGGGACAAATTACTGTTGCTAGGAGGGCACGCATTAGATGTCCCACGAAAACGTCAGGGGTCGCGACACCCCCCGAATTCGTACTCTAGTACCACCGTGTTTTCTAGTACCTACTGTGTTTTCAAGAAACTAATAAGAAACAATTGGCCCAAGCGAAACATATTCACATTGGTTCATTTTATTGTTTTGGTCATCTGTAGGTCACTTGCAAAATATAAGTTGAACATCTGATGAAATATAACTGCTTACATCTTCGTTTTATTTTCAGTAAAGGAGGGAAAGATGAAAATCCAGTGGATCTAGTCTTAAGCTGCGTAGACAACTTTGAAGCACGTATGGCAGTCAACACTGTAAGTTCCATAGTTATGAGGATACAGCGAGAAACCCATCTGGCTTTTGCCTAGCATGGTTCATTGATGCGTGCACAGAGGGAGCACACACAGATCATGTGACGAAACGGAAAACAGAAAATACTAACTTTTCGAGCGGAGGCCCTTCGCCTTTTACGAAGGGCCGTCGTTATACTAACGGTTGGAGATTAACTGCTGACGAGCAAAATATATTTCTTGTTTTTCAAATTTTAGACGAAAGAGGGATGTACTTAGACTCATCGTAGATGTATATAAATGAGATAATATAGCTCAGGAAAAATTCGGTTTTTTTGCTTCATACATGTATGTTCGTTTGCCGAGAACATGTAAATGCAATAATACCGCCATAATACTGATAGAAGGGCTTAACATATTTTCGGTTTAAAGCTGAAATAGAATAAAAAATCGTGTGCTGCATTGGCAATTTTAAATGAAATAGAATATTTTAAAGGGAGTACTCTGGCAAAAAAAACGAGAGAAAGAGGTGTTGACGGTCCAAATGAAACCTCTTCATCATTACGAGTATGCCAAGAGGAATCACGATTGCGATCGTTAGAGACGGCATTGGAAACAGCCGGCCGAAGAAAATGAATTCTACTGTTTCTTTTTTATCTCTTACTTACTATCAAGTGAAAGACATTATTAAATAACTTTTCTGGTAAAAAAGGTGGCGCATGCGCCGTGTGATCCATAAGTTCACCCCCTCTCGCAGACTGCTCCTTTGTCAGAATCTGCCACCGTACTTATAGTGTTAAATTGGTTTTTTAGGCGTGCAATGAATTATCACGGCCGTGGATGGAGTCCGGTGTTAGTGAGAATGCAGTATCAGGTCATATACAGGTGATCATCCCTGGTGAAACAGCATGTTTTGGTGTAAGTAAACGAGCCATTGTAACTGATGCAAGTCAATTAACGATTGTTGTGTATGAACAAAAAAATAAAACTTTCTTTTCGATTAAGTGTTCATATAGTTGTTTCAGGTTTATTGTTTCTTGAACTCTAAGGTGATATCCTTTATTAGGAGATGCTCCTTCTGTCACCAGGCGTGACAACACGTCTCCCAATTTGCCACGCCAGATGATTGGAGAAGTATCTCCCGAAACGTAGATTATTTTTTTATGGCCCTTCGAACTCGGAGTATGACCGGAGATATACGAGGGTTCGTCACCCTGGGATTAACAAAAAATGTTTCTAAGCTCAGAGAGGGACTAGACATCTCACCACCATAAATCCTTGTTTGAGGTCTGGAACATTTCCTTAGGATATGAACATGTCCAGTAGTCAATCGAAGCATGGTTAAGAGACTCTGTCTTCCCGTTTCGTCCGCCATTTCTGCTGAATCACCAAGTACAACACCACAAATATTTAGAATAATCAAACCATGAAAACGCTTGAGTTCAATACCACAATCGTGTCGTTTGAATATTGATTGCCATATAATAAAAGATTTGTGCTAGCATTCTGAGGGCTCTTCCAGCGTAAGTCACAGTTTCATTATGTTTCATTTGAAAGAGGTATTTCCGTTCCTTGCAACCGAATCTCCTATCCTCCTATCGTTGACCTGACTTTTGAGATACACTTGACGAAACTGAGTAAATTCCATGTTTTTCTTTATTTTGCAGTGTGCTCCACCACTCGTTGTAGCTGAAAATATTGACGAAAAAACGTTAAAACGCGAAGGAGTCTGTGCGGCATCTCTGCCAACGACTATGGGAATTATCGCTGGATTCTTGGTGCAAAATGTCCTCAAGTAAGAAAAAGCGAAGTAAATGCTTGCTACTAAATGCTTTTCACGAAGAAAAAACGTGACTTTATTCACAGAAAAACCACATTTCCTTCAACTTTGTGATTTTAACTCTCCTCGCAGCAAGTCTCTAATACGAGTAAAATCGTCTCCCGTTAACCAGAGTAAAATACTGTGGGGTCGCCACCGTATTAAAAGTGATAGTTCAGATACGAACCGAAGGACTTTACCGGGATTTCAAAGTCCGAGTGTGGTGTTTAATACACGAGGACTTCGAAATCCCGGTAAATTCCGGCATCGAGTATTTGACCTGACTTCTCAAACAAAGGAATTTGTATTTATTTTTTTGTTTTTCCTTTCTTTATAAAGTATTTATGAGTTTGAGAAAAGTTGTGTAGGAAAGGCAAAAAAACATCCACCGCTATTCTATTTACATATTTTGCTATTTCTTTAAGATATTTGTTAAAATTTGGCTCAGTAACCTATTATCTTGGTTACAATGCCCTGCAAGACTTCTTTCCAACGATGACAATGAAGCCCAATCCCGTATGCGAAGACACAAATTGCAAGTTACGACAGAAGGAATATCTAGTGAGTGAGTTACTTTACAAAGCGTGGGCAGAGTAAGCGAATGTATTACTGGTAAATAGAGAACGTAAACCCGTCGAATCTGTGATTGTGTAGAGGAATGAGAAAGTCAAAAGACATAAATCATGGGAGAGTAAATTAGTTTGGTTTTTGTTTCAAAAACTAACTTATTTCATCCATTCTTAGTCAATTTTTTTAAGTAGTAAGGTGCAACTGGGTATGTCTAAGTGAATTTATTCAACAGCTAGAAGACCACGCAAAATTTTATATTTAACTGCTAAATATAAGCATTTTTTGCAAATCGTAGCCTGCGGATACTAAACCTTCACCTTTTTCGCGATACGGCTAGCTTGCACACGTTTTATCAAATAATGGCCGACCGACAGCTTGCTTTCTTGAACTAAGATGTTCAGTTTATGGTATCACCTTCAGTCCGTCATAAAAACTAACAGAGGTAACTATTTAAGGTGTGTTGTTGACGTATATTATCTAATTCGATGATATTCCTCAATTATTAAGATAAAAATGGAAAAGGAAATGCGTAACCAAAAAGAAGTCGTAGAAGAGAAGGAAGAAGAAGTTGTCCATGAAAGCAACGACTGGGGTAAGTCCACCGACCTCTGGAGAACTGGACTGCAGATCTCTTATACTTTTGTACTGCTAAAAGTGTCCTCAGTTGACCGGTGCCGTCTTAGTATGTCTTTCGGCTAATAATGCTACAAAAAGCCATTTCGAATTATCTTTCAGTGGGAAACTTACAAAGATGTTCAAATTTTCTTAGTCACATTTTCGGTATTACCTTACTTTTACATTACTCTTTTTCATCTCATAAAACATATTTTTGCATGAAATTGCTAGTCATTGGTTGAGGAGGGCTAAGGACTTAACAAGATAGCGAACTTTTGAGGACATTTTCCAGGGTTCACCCGCAGTCCAGTTAAATAGAGGTCAGCGGGTAAGCCATGATATGTAAGTATCACAGAATAAGCTGTCAAAAATTACTACAAAGTTCACCTTGATCAAGTAGGGCACACATTTAGTTTCGTGCAAAGGATATCACAAACGAGAATGCATCGATCGTTTCAAGAGTAGTTCGTTAACGAAATCCAGTTTGCATAAGATATAATTTCCAATGGCGTCGTCGATGAGTGGCTGATACAGTATTAATCTGAGATAGATAATCTGGCTGATAAGTCGTTGATAGTCAATAACGCTTATCGTCGCCCGTGCTCTGAACAAGCTAATTTGTATTTTATCCGCCGAACGATAATTGTTCCTTTTTGCCTACGACGTGATGTAAGTATACAATACTATGTCTCGTTCCTTTCCTTTATTTTTAAGGTATTGTGTTGGTGGAGGAGTCGAGGCAAGAAGAAGAAATGAATGATATGAAATTGGCCGAAGGAGTTAGGCTGTTATATAACAAACCACCATCAGTTCAGCGGAAGGTAAAATTAATAAAACTGGGAAAAGTATATGCTTTTTTTTTTTCCAAATTCCTTTTCACTTAATTCGACTTGATTCCCAGACCTGCGTTAACAAACTTTTTGCCGCACTTTTTAGATTTCAGAGTTCGAGATAAGTAGCGAGGGACAAATATGTGAAGATGACGGACTGTCGGTTGAAGAACTGATGAAACAGTTGAAAGAAATGTGAAAAAAGATGGAAATTAGATCGGGGAAATTTTAGTGGTGGTGGGCCGTAGAAGAACCGCCGATCCGTCAACATAGCACCAGTTCAATTGGGGACTATTCCATATCTTTTATGAGCTGTGCTCCGTCAGGCTACCTTTAGCCATTTAAATGTACTTTAGGTTCATGAAAGTGGGGTAATTTTTGTTTTGAAAAGTCAGTATTCCCATCCATCTTCAGCAACTGCTAGAGAGAGCTAACATGAAAAGATAGCCATCTTCTGAGAAAGTGTAGTATTGGCGGTGAAAGTTAGATGCGCTAAACGTCACGCAAACATTTACAAACTACACGATTTATTGTTTAGAGACAGAAACCATTTTGCCACGTTTGCATAGCCTTATACAAACACGAGTAAGAGTTTGCGAGAAACGGAAACCGAACGTTGAGGGCTTACATAACTGCATGAGAGTTCTCCTTAACTTTTATTAGTGTTTGTATCAGGCGATGCAAACAAGAATTATAAAATACTTCGAACAAAATAAGTAAAAATAAACAGGGTAATAGCGTTCTTCGCGACGGTTATCAAATCATAAATTCTCCCTACTTTCAGGATGGTGTGTGATCGCGTGCGATGGCGTAATACATCGGTAATACATAATGGTGACACCAGAACCGTGTTTTCATGGCCTCATACCAATACGGTGGTTGACCAATCACGGCTTTGCGTAAGACGCCACCTATTTCATAAAAAAATAAATACAATATGAACGGCCGAACTATATGTGATTGAGAAGGCAAGCGATAGTAAATCGCATACGGTTTTGACCGCGAACATTGTGTGTTTTTCCGATTTTGAGCATTCTAACTAGGTCGCCATTTCCATCTAGTTTTCCTCGTGACTTACTAGCGATGTAGCTTAGGGTATTTAACGATAATATATTTTCATTAACTATAAGAAGATGCACGAATGCACAGTTTATTTGTAGATGTTTATAGTAAAGTAGAATTATAGAAAAATGCGCATCAGGCGAAAGCTTAGAAGTGCGCTCAAGATTGGTGAATTTGGATCGAGTGTCCGACTATATTCGTAAAATAAAAGAAAACAGAGTCTAAGGGAAAGATTCACTCTACAGGTTTCCGAATTAACCGCTTGATTTCTTGAAAAATCCCACCAACCATCTCGCTCGAAATCTAAGTTGAAATACTACACGTGCAGAGTGGGGTTTGGTACAACCAATAAAAACAATAAGAAACATATGGGTCATTTTTTTGAGTGGGGATTGGGCAATTTTTTCTCGACTTTTTTTTCACCTAACTTCTGGTGGAACTTTTTTTTACCCTATTTGTTCAGTAGGAATGTTTATATTTGACTTTGTGTCGTCTAACCGACGTCTAGCCTGTGTTTAACCGTATTCCAGGAGTAATTCAGGCTGTACATAGGCTACCTCGCAGATGGACCTGTGAGTTTTTGTTTTGTTATTCCACTGTTTGAACAGCAAGATACATGAAAAGCCCTAAATTATTAAAAAGATTAAAAAATAAAATTTTAATTTTATTTTCATCGTCTTTTGCTTTTATTTTTAATTTTCTTTTTTTATTTTTAAAATAAAGATAATTTTATCATTGATGTATTTTTATTTTAATTTTCATTTTATTACATTTTCCATTTAAGAAATAATATACAAACAATAATAAAAATAATTCTATTTTCATTTTTTTTTATTTCTAAATTTTATTTTATTTATTTTATATCTATTTTATTTTTTTTAATTAAAACAAAATAATTTTATTTTTATTTTAGTTGTTTCTAAAATATAAAGTAAATTTAAAACTATTAAAAGAAAAGAAAGTTAAAAAAATTATTTTACTTTATTTGATTTTATTTTAATGAAAAAAACAAATATTAAGGAAAATAAAAATTTAAATCTATTTTATTACATCTATAAAAACCCAATATCTGTTTTATCTGTTTTATTAATTCTATTTTAGAAATAAAGGAATAAAAATTAAAAAAATAATTGGATTATTTTAATTTTCATTAGAAAAATAAGTTAAAAATAAAAAATTAAAAAATAATAAAAAATAATAGTAAAAAATAATTTTAGTTTTCTATTTATTTTATCAAAATGGATCATTTTTAACAGATAAATTGTACCTCAATGAAGGTTGCTGTCGGGCAACTAAAACGTATTACAATCTTTTGCTCGTGATGTATGACCCCGGTCACGCTTCTTCTATTTTTTTCAGATTATTTTTCTTATTTTTAAAAAAACGAAAATAAAAACAAAGATTTTCGTTTGATTTTTTTCCAATTAAAAAAATTTTTTTTTGAAATGTCAAAGGAAGAACTGGTAAAGCATTTGGAAAAAATGTGAAGATGAAAATTGAATCAAGAAGATTTTAGCGTTAGAAGACCACGACTTTTCTTGTCAGCAACAGTGTCAGTTATCTTCCATGAGCAGTGCTCCATCAGACTCAATATTTCAAGTTCATGAAAGATCTGTAATTTTAATTGTATGGAAAAATCAGTGTTTCATTCTATGTGTAACAACTTCTAAACGGAACCAACATGAACAGATGGCCATCTTCAGAGAAGAGTAGTTTGGGCACTACCTCACACCAAAATTTCCAACGTACACAAAATATCGACAGCAATAAAGTCTTAACCGAAGCAGCTCAGGATCTCTGAGTATTTGACGATAATATATTTTTATTAACTACTCGAAAATGTGAATGCATTATTCATTCGTAAATGGCTATAATATAGTAAAGTTAAAGGATTTAAGTATAAGGTTGATTTGACGAAGGAAAGTTGATGCTCTGTCTCTTATCAAAGGATAAAGTTTTCTTGACCAGTGAACGTGATTGGTCGTTGGGCACTCTACAGTGACATTCACCTACAAGGCATTCCGATTCCTTTGTGACTTTCGCCAGACACCTAGCGTTCTCGTTTTCTCTGGATTGTTTACCACCCTGTCAGGCAACGCGATACCTCTTGTCTTGTTTGAGGGAAAGTTAATCGTGGATTAATCTTTTCCTGAAAATTTACGATTACCGGTTTGGCGACTTGTATCCAAACTCTCTTTTGAATTTGTTTCACAAGACATGGATATGCGACCCAGACGACAGTAGTAAAAAAATACAAAAAAAAAACAAAACTGCTGAACATCCGTGTCAACCTGTTCGTAGGAGATACAAGTTATCGAATCTTATCGAATTTAACATTTTACGAATTATTATACAATTATATCAT
Source organism: Nanipora kamurai (assembly GCA_036872915.1). NCBI lineage: Eukaryota > Metazoa > Cnidaria > Anthozoa > Scleralcyonacea > Helioporidae > Nanipora > Nanipora kamurai. Next base: position 382,654 of record JBAHVQ010000528.1, read on the forward strand.
AATTACTTCTTGCACTGCCGCAAGCAACGTTAAATAATATACACCTAGGTATCCTGTTTCAGTCTTATACTGGGTTACAAAAACAAAACAAAATTCAGCCGCCAGTTGTAAGGTAGACAGCGAGAACCAAGAAATTATCTACTTAAAAAGGCACGTGAATTATTTCTTCTTCTTTAATTCTTCGAATCTTCTATTGAGGTCATCGAAGTCCAGGTCATCACCACCGCTGGCACCTCCGATCGTGCTCCCACCTCCTACGGCAGGAAGTGACCCTGTTGGGACGTCTGGTAAATCAGGCACGTTAGGAAGATTACTTGCGGTAAACGGTGCAGAAGGACCTAGAAACAACCAACAGATGCGGCAAGTAATAAAAAGGTCAGAATATTTCTAAATAGCTTTCAGTGTTAATTCTGTAGAGAATATCTCCTGAAGAGAAGACATGAAATATCGTACCGTTAGCTTGTCCAGGATATGGCGGATTCTTAAAGAAAAATAGTAAGTTCTAGTGAACACAAAAATTTCAACAAAGCGAGAGTACAATAAGATGTACTGAAGGATCCAGCTGCCAAACGATAGCAGACCAGGAAAACATAATAGAAAAGCTCAGAGTACATCAAACGGTGTCACAATGATGTGATTGCTTTCCTTACGGATGAATAAGATTTTTAAGTAACGTTTTGGCACCTTGCGTGGCTGCCATTCTTAGCGAGAGTTGAATGTTTATCGCTTTGTTCGATGTCTTCTCTTCGTAATGACGAAAAACTAAGCCGCTAGCATTCAAATGCCACACGGAGGATCCAGCCTGCCCAAGCGTCAGCTAAAAAATTTATTCATCCAGAAGAATACCAATCACCGCAATACATAGACTCCGGACTGCAACCATTCCAAACAGTCTCACAAGTTAACAAACCAATCTTAACTCTTAACTCAGCCTTAATGTTTTCTAAGTACTACATTTAATAACTTCGGGAGATGGTTTTGATCAGTTCAAACAAACGCATTGCGAACCTATTTTTACACCAATAGTGATAGTGATGGTCTACCTGAACTGCCACAGTACATAATTATGTTCTTTTCATACCTTGGCATTACTAGGCGTTGGTTGGGAGTTGTGAATTGGCTGAATGCCAGGTCCAGGGTTAAGCTTCTAAAGAGAAGAATAGTGTAAGAAAGGAATATTGTGCCCAATTTGTATGATAACAGTCATAAAGGTTATGACGATGGTGATCATCCTCATTACCACCATCTCAATCTCATACTCATTTCTTAATTGATATTCTCATCAACGCCATCCTCGCTGTCATTTATAAATTGATAGAGGGTGGACAAATCAACTGAGACCACACACAGTTGTAAGGTGCAGTTCCTTGAAAGATTCGATTTCTACACACGTAAAATCGCACAATTTGTAGCAAGCTCACATCAGGGCTGTTACAGAGCTTTTCACCAAGTGGATATCGTGATGTATTCGCACTGTTTGCTCCCAGTTGTTGTCAACTCTGGAACGGGTTGTTTGAGATTTGTAACAAAATTGAAGAAAGCTTTGGCTAGTAACAAGTTGTCCCATGTATTCTGATATGTTGACGGGCTTTTGTAAGGTAAATAGTTATTACCACAAGCTTGTTGCAGCTTGACGAAGTAACACTGCTGTTGCAACTTGTCCGAAGGCTTGCTACAAACCTGCAGTTGCGATAACGTCTTGTTGAAGAACTGGAAGATTTTTACGTGTGCAGATGACAAGCCACTGGACAGTGTAGTTACAATCGCGAGTATTACTATCAAAATGCTATCAAAATCCAAAGCAATGTCTCATCCGGTTGTCTCGCATTTCTCAAGCCTCTACAGTCATAACAAAAAGATCGCTTTAGTAGGAAAAGGAATTTAGAAAGAATGATACACTAATTAATATGAACTACCTCAGGGTTACTGGGGTATCCTGGTTGGCTTGGAGGTAATGTTGAAGTAGCTGATGGAGGATATGCTGGATTGGCATTCTGTAAGTAACAATCAAAAAATGGTGGTGTTGTACGAGACCAGGAATTAAAATTCACAGTACCATAATTATTATGATGATCAAATTAAAGTTAACTTTACACGGGACGATTTTTAACAACGATTTTAGCAACGATTTTTAACGCTACAATGTTGCACATAATACATGTTACATGGCCATAGGGTACGCGAACGATTTTTAATGCAGCATTGTTGCGGCAAGGTCGCTGGACAAATGTGAACTGGCTTCAAATCCTTGGAACTTAGCGCAACTTCGTTAAAAATTGTCGCTAAGAGTCGTCCCGTGTAACATTACCTTAAATTGTGTATCCGTTGTATGTTTAAGGAAGCCAAGTTAACTCTTTCCTGTCCGAGGACTTTCCCCTTGACAAGTAGAATCGTCTAGCGTTAGCCAGAGTTAAATACTAAAGTCCCCACAGGTCGCCGAGGACCTATACGGACAGAAAGGAGTTAACGAGCAGAAAATAAATCGGACCCATAATGGCGCACTTCTTGTCAAAAATAATTCTGTTCATTTCTTCTTTGAGAATTTTGATCTTTTAAATTCCCAAGGATGAACGTATCAGCTTTCCTGAAGGCTTCTTGTGAATATTTGTTATGAGTCTTAAGTAGGACTGACCCCATGTAATTCCTGTGCTCAAATCGCCATAATTTAAAAAAAAAACTATGATTCAGATAGTTAGCCAAGCTAACAGAAAAAGGTTCCTATCATTACTCCGCTAATTGTGATGTCCACATAAAAACAGCACAGTGGAGTGCATCCATTGTAGGAAAAAGGTTAATTTTGAAGTCCAAACCATGATATAAAAGTAAAGTGCTGCGTAGGTAGTTTTGAAAAACCAAGAGTTGGGAAAATGCCGGAGATTAAAATTAGAAAATCTGACGTTCCCAGCGAAGGCCCTTCGTCGGAGTGCAACAAGGGCTGAAGAATCTCCCTCACTGCAAATGTCAGTTTTCTAGATCTAAGTTCTGGCAGTTTCCCAATCCTTTTAATTTTAAAATCTTCTTACCTGTGGTGGAGGATATGCCAAAGCTGCATTAGGTCCAGGAGCAGAAGGCATTTGAGGAAACGAAGTTGCAGGATTTTCATTGCTGAAGTGCTCAAAACCTATCTGACCCTTGCTGCCACCATTGCTTCCACCTCCCATGCCAGTGCTTCCACCACCTCCAGCACTACCAAAACCACTACTTCCATTAAAATTACTATTGCCACCACCACCAAAACTTTCTGATTCATCAATACCTGGTAGCTCATTACCCTAAGAAAGTGAAAAGTAAGTTTTAACTCATTAAGGGTCAAGTTTATTCCTTTGACCAGAAAAATCATGTGACACTGCAAATGAGACTTTTAGTCAGTCAACTTATCATACACCACGGTTAGAATTAGAACTTCAACATGCATTTGCAAAATTTTTATTGGTATTTAAGTGTTCGTATCCCCCAAGTTCGGGTGCAAAAGTTTCTTTCAAAAGCAGAAAAACATCCATGGAAGTTTAAAAAAACTTGATTATTTGAATTACAGCAATAAAAAGGTAAACTTGACGAAGGTGAACAATCACAAACAACAAAATCAGAAGCAATTAAAGACTTGCCCCTTAAGAATTCTGTATTGTATGCACAAGTAATACACTTGCTGGCAGCATGTTAAACAAAACAGCATTGCAAGGGCAAGGTTGAACAAATAAACCAACGTTTCTTGCAATGTTCAGCCTAAAAACTGATCATTCTAAAGTGAATTCACAGTAGCAAAAAAAACTTTTCAAATACCAGCAAGTTTCCAAGGATTAAAAAGCTCATAAAATTAATATAATATTATTTCCATTTATAAAATCCTGGTTCTTATCTTAACAATTTAATGACAATTAACTTTCTAGTCATCATACAATACAGTAGGATGAATTATTGTTGCATAGTTTTAACCTTACCATTACTGATGGGTCAGGTTCAAAAGGAACATTATGACTTCTTGCAATTTCAACCAGATACCTTTCCACAAGAGGTTTTGGGGGTGCTTTTGGACTGAGTTTGTTAATAAGCTGCAATACATAATCACAATTCACTTTGAACAGATTTTAACAGGAAGGTATAAAAATCTGAAGCAATATAATTATTATGATACAACAAACTGTTTCCTAATGATATTCAATAATATCTTTTATTTAATTTAATGAAAAATGGTAAAACATAAGAAAACAAACATTACCCTTTCATTGACTGTTTTATTAGTATTGGCAGCAGCCTCGTGAGCAAATTGCTTGCCATATTTTTGTCCCAGCTGATCAGCAACCTGCAGAAAGCTTAAAAAGCTTAGTTGATTTCCTGGTATTACAATTATTCTATATATAAGATATCAGCATATATATATATATATATATATACTATATAATATATAGTTATTTATGTATTTATAAAAGAACATCATTAACTCAGCTTTCACACCAATAGGCATTATCATCAGACTGTATGTGTGACCTATATTTTTGTATGTGCATATTATATAATTATATATAATACGATAGATAGATAGATAGATAGATAAGATCGATCGATCGATCGATCGATAGATAGATAGATAGATAGATAAATAGATAGATAGATAGACGGATGGACAGGCGGACAGACGGATGGCTGGATAGACAGCTGGCCGGATGGACGGACGGATGGATGGATAGAGATAGATATACATGCAGTATATAAAACCATTAATAAAACAAAATATTTATCCATAATGATAAAATCTACATTTTTGTGCATTTTATAATTAAAGATTTTTAAAGTTTTGTTTTGTTGATGGTTATATTGTAAATGATTTAAACTTTGGAAGGAAGAGGATTCTTGCCAGCTTTATGTGTACATACATATACACACACACATATAAATTATATATAATTATTTTATTATACAGGGGAAAGTTTATGTCAGTTGTTATTGAATAAATGAACATATACCAGACTCCTGCATGTTTGACTCATCAAAAACTAAACAATGTCATAGTTACCACTCGTAGCTCATTAACTTCACTTTGAAGACGTGGTGCTGCCCATATGAGAGTAGCAACAGCTTCGACCAAACCCTCATCACAATATCTAAAAGAATATAAAATGGTTGGTTATTATGTCTCTTGTTGCTCTGGCATCTACATTCCAGTGGCTCCTTATCAGTAGAGCATCTCCAGTCTGGAAAGTTTGTATTGCACAACAGAGATCTCTGTTGCACAGTTTTGAACAAAAATTGTGTGCACACACACATTTTTGGAAAATAGTGCTTTCACTTGCAGAATCTTAGTGATATCTTAGCATGTATGACCAATTTTGTGAGAAATTTGCTGCTTGTGAGGCTAGAAAAGTCATAATACATATCCTAATGTCTTAATATAATGATTATGCTTCATGAGGATAAACAATGCAGTTTGTAAAACATATCCACACAATGGCCTGGAAATGATTAGCCTGCGAGCTAAATGCATCTATTATTACCTGCGCAAATTTTGTGTAATGCCTGCACAAAATGATGCAGAAAATTGGATGTCTGGCATACATGGGCTTATTTAGTATTACATGCTTCAGCTTTGAACAATATTTAGCACTTTTAGTATTTATTCTTTTGGTTAAGTCTTAAAGGTATTTCTGTCAATGACATACTTCATTGTTTCAATAAGTCCAAATCTTGCTAGAAGTAAATCAGCATAAAGTTCCAACAATTCCATGGCTTCAACAAGGTAATCCTCTCTTATAATGTGTTCCACCTGTTAAATAGTAAACAAACTTGCGATTTAAGCCCAGGTTTCTTTACTTGATTCTTTTCATGCAGCAGAAGCAACAAAATTAGAAAATCTACAGCAAGTTACTCGAATTCTTGCTCTGTCATCTTTGGACTGAATCAAGTAATCAGCAATTTCTTTCCTAGCTTTCTGGGCTATTTCAGCTAAAGAATGGAATAAAAAACAACCTGGTCCACCAAGCTATTCTCCATAAACATGCACAGTCATAAACCAGAAGTTAACTCGATGTAAAATACAAATAAATTAAGCCAAAATTGAAATATTAAGTATGACTCACTTTTCTTCTTTTCCAGTAATTTTAATCGGTTGATTACCAGCTTGAGGTTCACCCTAAGTTTATTCGCACTAAAACCTAACGAAAACATTGAAAAGCACCTATTTTAGGACTAAATACTGAAAATAATCAGCTAAAAAGCATAGAAAACTGACGTATACTTACCCATGATTTAGCAAAACCATAACACTAATCACAAAGATGTCATTGGAATATTTTTAGAAAATGCGCCCGTTGGTAACAGGTTCAGCGGAACCAGCGATTCGTTATCGAAGTGAGGGAGGAGAGAGAGAGGAGACTCTTGCCCATTGTTTTGCCAATCTTGGCATCGTGATCAAGTTTGTGTTAAATCTTGCCTGGTTGTGGGAACCAAAGAAATCCATAAAAAAGGAGATAAACCTTCGTTAGGTGACCCAAAGGACCCATTTGAAGGTAAGTTTATCTAAATAAATAACTTAGTTATCCATATCTCGTAATCCTACCGTAGAGTTTGTACTTTATATTTATGTGAAAGGGTTCCAGGCTGTGATACAATCATACAATTATACAAATGCTAACAAAGAGTGAAGGACACAAGTACAAATGATGAGAAAAATGTGACTGATAGTTTATATGTATATACGATAACGTGGATTTGGTGACACAACCATGCATGAGGGCTGCTATGAATCACACAACTAATTTGAATAATGGTGGTAGGATGGAAACAGGGGGTGAAACAGTATTTCAAGTTATGTCCTGCTGGGCTGGGAATTGAACTAAAAATTGACAAAAAATACAAGAGCTACATTAAAAGCAAATTTCCTTGTCAGAAAAAAAAACATTGTAATAAAACATTTAAGTACTGCCAAACAACCAAGGCTTTTTTGTAAGAAGAAGGACCTTTAACAATTACACTGCATGTTCAACCCGTGCTGGTGCTTTGTGTCCATATTTGTCCTTGGATATATTCATTTAGCATATAGGAACTATTTATATTTTAGCACAATGCAGGTTGAAAGGGATGGAATCATTCTTTATCCTGCCAAGAGCCATGACCATGATACGCACCCTGCAGGATAGTCAAGAAACATCCCTCACCAATGGCACTGTACCTTCTCTGTCCCTGAAAACTGCCACTCACCCATATATTACGGGGTTATGTCTAATGACAGATCAGTATATTGAGCTAGTTTGTTGGCCATACTTACAGCTGATAGCTGCTGCAGCTTGTGAGCCAGCGTATTGGCCAAGGTGGACCATACCACACACATTGATAGGTGACTGGAATGTTTGAAGTGACTGCAGAATTTTGTTGCTGTTAGAGGAAGGGTATTCAGAGGGTACCTATTACCATTGCTGCAATTATAGAAAGTGAATGTAAGAGGCAGGAAGGATTGGGATTGAGCAGCAAGAACTGATCCTGGGAAGCTACTGTGAGTCAAGTTAAGAACAGAGCATCCAGGCCCTCAACCTGGATAAATCCTAATAATGTCATTTCCTGTATCAATAATAACTGCTGACACTGCATATTGTTAAAAGTTTACAAGTTTCCTGTCAAATTTTTAAAGACTAAGTCTGACTAGTCCAGCATTAGCATCTGTAGATTCTGTTAGGGAGTAGTATTTTTAAATTATTTATTTAATTTAATCTTTTTCATTTAATTTAGAATTTTAGTTTTAAATGAAAATTAATTACTGTTTACTTTAGATTGTAAATTTTGATTTTAAATCTTCCTTTGCAAACTCTTTATTAATTTATTTAGCATTAATTTGTTAGTTTCTACCAATTTTCAGTTAAAATAGCTGATATTAACAGAAACAAAGACCCTGGAAACAACAGTGGAAAAACAAACCATGGAGAGTACAATTGCGTTAATGGAACCTGAAGAAGAAACAGATGAAGATGAACCAGAAGATGTGGAGGAAGATGTAGAAGAAAATGTAACAGAAACAAAAAAAAAGTCAAAGGGGAAAGGAAGTGGAAGAACGGTTCTTAGTGGACGTGGTGTCACCCTAAAGATGCTGGTGGATGATAGAATACTGGATGTTGGAGAGGGGTGTATGTCAATTGATTATTTGGTGAGCAAGTGATGATTCAATAGTGTTACCATTAACCAGATACAGTATGGTTCAATGTGCAATAAATTTGAATATGGTGTCATTTTGGTTAAATTAATGAAAGTGCTTCTCAGTTTTTAGAGTTTGAAATTTGTTGGCCAATTAGGCCAAATTTCCCCTTCATTTTTAAAAGTAAAAGTTTATTAATTTTTTCTCCAATAGATTAAACTCTACAGTTCTTTGTAATCTTATCTAGTCTTCTATTTTGTTTATCTTTCTCTTGAAAAGGGTCAGAAGTTTGTAGCTGATCTTTTGCCAAATGGTAAAATTAAATGGGAAGGCTGTAACAAGTTGTTTAATTCTCCATCAGCTTGGGCAATACACTGCAAAAAACTTGTTAATCCATCAAAGAAATCTGGATGTGGATGGGCATCAGTAAGTTTCATCTGATTAAGTTTTGTAACTCCTAACTGATGCAAAACTTCCATCTTTCATGGTCTATATTTATAAAATGTTCCCCAGTATTGTTGGTGTTCATAAATTTTGTTTAAATTATCACCCAGCTTTATGGTCAACAATACATTGAGTTTAAACACACGATAATTTTCAGTTGGGATCTGATGTGCAGGTACATTTATTTACTTAGTAGATAAATTACAGTAACTACATTTCCTCTTTGGATGATTTGATTAGATGACTGGTTCCTTATCATTATGATATACTAAATATTCATGTTGCAAAAGGCAATTTTAATTAATGGCGTAAGCCAAAAATCTAGTTCATCATAACAACCAGTGTTTACTTACATGTAAGTAAAAGTTGCATGTGGTTTTCAACTATTTGGGGGTTTTCCTGTTATTTTAGGTAAAATATAAAGGGAAGAAACTGGATCAGTTCAAGACCACTTGGTTCCGAAAACAAAGGCCTTTATTTGACTCCAATAAGTCAACAACACCTGTAAGACCTGTGATGTTTAATATCAACAGTAAAGAAATATATGTATTGCTATATTTAAGCACCTAAAACTGCAAGATTCTTTATCACAGCATTATTATATGAGCAGTTTTAATTAGGGTAATTAAACGATCACTGTTTAGAGATGTAAGATCATTGCCAAGATACAAACTGAAAACAACTGTTCTGTTGTGTAAACTGCAGTGACATAACCAGGGTATTTCTTACAGGGAAGCATTGTTGGGGCCTTCATTGGGCACAGGAGGCCAAATTAAAGACAGTACATGTATGTTCCACTCCAATACTTTAATACTTGTCTGGTATGTCAGTTTGCTTAGCTGCCATTGAAGAAATGTCTAATTTAATAACTGCAATGTTTAAAGATTACCTCACTGTATGCCACAGGTAGTGGTGACTCTAGTACTAGTGATGGGGAGGCTACCAGATATTTAGTAGGGTTGGTGCTCCCTTAGCCATCCTGTTATTTATGTCACCATTAATCTAGTCAACTGGCATCTTTATACTGGTGCTCTATTGGATTTGGTGTGACCAATATAGCAAGAGTATCCTTTGTTATTTTTCAGAGTATGTCATCTGTTAGGAAGGTTAGTAGCACTTCCTCACCTGCAATCCCACACTCTGCAGGAATGAAAACAACATCCACCATAACCTCACCATTCTCGGAATCTGCAGGCCGAGTTCCACCACTGTCATCCCCAGACTCCAGCCTAGGAAACGAAGAGAAGAACACAGGCCCCTCTTTGCCAGCCTTTACCAAAATAGTCAATCAGTCCAGTGCCAAAAAGGAATTGTCACAAAAACTTAAGAGCAAAGCTCAACGACAATCCAAAAAGTATGTTTATAACAGTAAAGGTTTGAATTGAGAAAAGAATTGAATTGAGAAAAAAGAATAAAATAAAATGTTAGAAATATTAATTTTTTAATTTTATTTTTATTTATTTAATTTCTTTATTTTAAAAGAATTAAATTAAAAGAAAATAAAAATAAAAAAGTTTACCATTATTTTAATTGTATTTTAATTTTATTTTAAAAATAAAAAGAATAAATAAAAATGAAGTAAGAATAAAAAATAAAATTAAAATTTTAATTAAATAATTTTATTTAATTAAAATTTTATTTTAATTGAAATTTTTTTTTTGCTTTAATTTTAATTTTATTTTACAATAAATAACAAGAAAAATGAAAAAAAAAAAGAAAACGAAAAAAATAAGATTAAAAAGAGATAAGAATAGAAATCATTTTTAATTTATTTTTGTATTCTTAGTTTATTTTAAAATTATAAAATTATCTTTTTTATTTTGTTTTATTTTCATTTTTATATTACATTATTTTATTTTATTTTAGAAGTAAAAAAATAAAATTAAAATTAAATATAAATAAAAAATATAGAATTGAATTTTAATTTTGTATTTTTTATTTTATTTTAAAAAGAAAAAAGAAGAAAATTTTGATTCTATTATATTTTTTTTAGAAATATAAACACATAAAGGACTTTTTAGGTCCTCAGGCAAGGAAGTTTTGTTTGCCATTACTTTCTTATTTTTACCCCTTAAATCCTTCCCGACTGTATGGGTCCTCAGCAACCTATGGAGACTTTAGTATTTTACTCTGGCTAACGCCAGACGATTTTACTCGTCAAGGGGAAACTTGTCAGATAGGAAAGAGTTAACCAGGGTTTAAAGTCTATCTCCTTAACTTCTTCCTGTCCGTTTAAGTCCTCAGTGACCTATGGAGACTTTAATATTTTACTCTGGCTAACGCCAGACGATTTTACTTGTCAAGGGGAAACTCGTCGGACAGGAAGGAGTTAACCAGGGTTTAAAGTCTATCTCCTTAACTCCTTCCTGTCCGTTTAGGTCCTCAGTGACCTATGGAGACTTTAATATTTTACTCTGGCTAACGCCAGACGATTTTACTTGTCAAGGGGAAACTC
>JBAHVQ010000528.1:399259-435428 GCA_036872915.1 Nanipora kamurai
ATCCTGCTCATCAGCACTACACTGATGAGGCCCAAAAGGCCGAAACGGTTCCGTCTGTAGTTACATATATATATATACCGATACATATATACATATATATAAAATTATCAATATATATATATAATTACGTTTGTAGTTTGCATGCTCTTCAACTAGTTCACTTAGAAAAACATTTTGGATTCTTTGACAGAAATTGAAGCCGCAACCTTCTAACCTCTGTTTTTCTAACTATCATCCCAACGAATTCTAAGCTTAATCTTTGCTTTTAGATCTGAGTTCATGTAGCTCAATAGTTACAGCATCTCACCAGCAATCACTTAGAAGTTTACGAGTTTGATTCGCGAACAACCTTTGTATTTTTTTGTTTTCTGTAGATTCAGTTGGCCATGAAGGTTCGTGGTTTAGTTGTGGTAGGATGGTATCACAGCCATCCGACTTGCCAACCAGATCCTTCTGTTCGAGATATTGCGGCACAGCAACATTACCAAAACTGTCTGAAGATGGAGAAATCCGCATACGAACCATGTGTTGGCTTGATAGTTTGTAAGTAGAGAATATGGGTCATTCCGAAGTGCATTCCCAAATGGGCTTTGCCCAATCGGTAGTTAAAGCGTACATTTACACTGGTCCGTATGAACTACTGACCGGTCAAACGCCTTCACACGTTCACTTTTCGGTTCACTGACTTTTTTTGTTTTGTGTTTTTCAAGAGTTTACTCAGAATGCCGATCTCAAAGAAGTGGGAGATCCTAGTAGGCTAGTTTCTAGTTTCAATCACTACACTAAAGCCTCACTTCCACTTGGGGGATATTTCCGCGCGCATATTTTCTCTTCTATCTCATTGACCCTCGGCAACCCAAGATTCCTTGAGACCCAATGAGAAACAAGAAAAAGGTCCCACCTAGGTCTTAAAATTTAATTTCTGACGCTCGAAAATTTAGCTTTAACTCAAATATTTAATCTATGCTAGACCACTCCGTGCCAAAGTTATTCTTTTTCTAGCATTTCACTTTACTCTTCTCTTTCTTTTGCCACATGGTTTGTGTGTATTTATTGCTCTCACTCGCCATTTTGGTATTGCCCATCGTGGGCTTTTTGTTTTCTTCAATCGTTTTCTTTTCTGTAAAATCAGTAACAACCGTCGAAGTAATTTTTAATCTTTTATACCACAGCTCCTTATGACCCTCACCTTTCATCCCGCGAGTCTGTCGTTAAAGCATTTTGGGTGCAGTCAGGCGGTGCCGGAAGTACGCAATCTCCAGGTTATCCACTACCGATGGCAGTCAACTACGATATTCAACAAAGTGGTTTACTCACGGACGACCTTCTCACTGAAATGGTGTGTGATTACCCTCCTGGTAGTTAGTTACTGATTTGGTGGTTCGACGTTCAGATAGGCTGACGAACTCACCAACCCAATGATCAGGACCGTATGGGTGTACGGACTAACGAAGCATGAGTTAGTGAACGAATGAGCGAATTAATTATCAAAGGAATGAAGGGAGGAAGTACGCAAGGAAAAAGGTGCGAACGGAATTACAAGGGGAGATTGGAGAGAAATTCGGAAGAAAGCAAGAGCGTAAGGAAGGAAGTTTGGAGGGAGGGAAAGGCGGAAGAAGTGAAGTGCAGACTGCAGAAGGCTGTGGGTGAGTACGGAGGGAAGGAAGGAAGGTCGGATGGATGAAGGAACGGTTGAACGAACAAAGGATTGAAGAAACTATCGTGCTATACATATAAACATATAACATACATAACCATATTCATTTATATATATATGCACATATATGCATGTACACATATATACATATACGTATATACATCTATCCATCTGAACATATATACATATTACATGTTCGCGAAGTTTGGAAAGCACCAAAGATGCGTAAGAGTTGAGACCTATAATTAATTAATAGATCAAATGTACTTTTATTGTTTAAATATATCTATTATTATAGTTGCTATTAATTGAACTTTATGGTATCGATATATTTAGCATGAAATATTTAAAATATCACGGTAAAATTGGTGTTCTGAGTGTCGTTATTGTATCTTCCAGCGTCATATATGCTCTTACTACAAAGGTAGTCCAGATGCGGTTGATTTCACGGAGTTCTGGCTGTCCGGGGTGACCTTTCTGGATAAAGTAAAGGTTTGTAGACAGTTGTAGACGGTGATCTACATTTTAAAAGAAAAAAATACCGGTCTAATATTTAAGGAACACGTGGATACTTTTGATCGCAAGGTTTTGTTCTGTTGACTTAATATTCCGACAAGGATGAGATAAGGAAGAAAGAAAGTCTCGAAATTTAAAGTTATCAGAATGAGATCTCGCAGATAAACGATTTCACGTGGTTTTTCCGATTATTTTTAATTACTATTATTATTTAAAGTATCACCGTGCAAGGTTTCTGGAAACTGAAAAATTCTACCAATGTTTCGGTGACGAATCGGGGGAAAAATTGGTAAAAGACCGTTTTTTTCCCTTTTTAGAGAGAATAAAAAGCACTATCAAAAAAATGTTGCGGAAGAAAGAATTATGAGACGACGTTTAGCAAAATATCTTGATTAGTTAGGGGCAGGCGAGGTGATCAGTTATTTTTTGATAACTACCAGGGGATCTGGAGACACAAAAGTGGACTGGGACTAGTTGTCAAATACAAATCCGTTTTCAATTTTAAACCAGTTAATATTTCACGAACTATCTGGCTGAAATGGCTGAAAAATCTCATATAATGGCAAGACAAAATTTTCGCCAGGCCTGAAAATTTAAAAACACGTGGGAACTACGCCAAAATATTAAAATATTTCTCGCAATTTCTGCGTGTATTAACTTTCGATTTCAATTTCAGTTCGGGATGAGATTCCCCATGTAATCGCGAATATTTTCAGCCCGGTCAACCGGCCTGAAAATTCAGCTCCGGCTGAAATTCTCCATGTAACCAGCCCCTAAATGACAACCAAAGATATTTTGTACTTTTTTTTTCCATTGTGTAGGGATCCCTGATGAAGAAGTTCCCGAAAGATCAATCGAATCGCTTACTTTGTTTTATAAACATGTTACTTTCATAGACATCTTTTGTGATGTATTTAATGATAGTACAAGTACACCAAGGTTTTTATTTTTACTTTTAAACTATGTACCTCCAGTTTTTATCAATATATTCAAGAAAACTATGCGCCGCAGACGTTTTTAGCGCTTTCAGAACCTAAACAGATAAAGTTCTGTAACCTACTTTTGGCTTTTTGCAATAATTTAATTCTGTACATATATTGAGCCTGGCCCTACCTTGAGTAATCATGTCAACGCAAGCTCTCCTTGGCAAAACTGCATTGACGTCTGTAGGATAGGTCTGGATGTGTGTAAATTTGGCGGAGCAACATTGGTACACGTTCTTGTGGGTGCATCTTGACCACTTTAACATGGAATGTTGGACACTTGCAATAATGTAATTGGATGTTTGCAGAATTTGATAGTCTAGTTTAGTGTAGTATTCCGGACACTATTGCTAACTGTGACAGACTTTAAGACTTCCTTCTGCAATAGCGATTATTTTCTCTGTATGATGAACAGTGAATGTCAGGTTCGCCTACATATATGTCCTTATTTCTTCTTATTTCAAAACTCAAAAGTACTGCCGTTTTTGTCAATATGCTGTGGAAGTTGTATGCCTGCTGTTATTGATGTTGTTAGTATGAAGAGGTTTTGCTTGTTGGTTAGTTTCAGGTCCGTAATTGCTCTTCTGTGAAGTGCAAGTAATTGTTGTGATCGGTTTAATTGTCCTTGGTCAAATGTTGTGTACTAACATTTTGTTGTTAGTAGTTGTATGTGGTTGGTGTTGTGAGAGATTCAGCCGAGTCCCATAATGTCAGTTATTGCCACCTACAGTCTTTCTCATGTAGCGAGCACGAGCTTTCTCTACAAACACTCAACCTCACACGTGGAGCTCAACTGACTTTATTTTTCTGTTTTCTCTACTTATATAATTACATTTTCATTATCTGCGTCAATCATTGTTCCTTATCGTTCAATTTCCTGTTGATCAAAGTTCGTTCAATTAACACCTAAGTATCTATCTCTATTTACCCGTTTCATCACACTCAAAACTATACATAACCATAGACGCTTAAATTTTTCAAATGTCAGCTGATACTCCCAGTTTCAAATCATCACTGACAAAAAAACCCCAGTTAAATCCGATCCGATCTGAGCCGAATATTCCGACTGGAATTTCACTACAAAAATCTTCGAATTCGATTACAGTTGTACCAATTAGCAGCAACCTTGCAGCAACCTTGAAACGAAAGCATGAAATTCCTACCTGTTTGTTTATTTATATTCTATGATATGACTCTGTATGATAAATACTAATTGTTTCCACATCTTCAAATTGCCTCAACCTATTATCTTTCTCATTATTTGATTAATAGCTGATTGTAAGTGATTATAATAAGCTGATTGTAACCTGAAACTACCCCCGAATGCAGCCAAGAGAATCTAAAAATAGAAAGTGTTCCGTATAATATTCTTGAAAAGCTTTAGCTTTTGCTCCCCACAGTGAAAATTCATTTAAAAAGCTATTAGCTTCCATGATATACGATGCTACTAAAGTAACCCGAAGCTATTTTTCGAGCTTGGCGGTGAAAAGGTTATGACGAGGCGTCATCCCGAAACTCATAGTTAACTGGTGAAAAGTTTAAGACGACGCCTTATACTCGTCCACTTCTCATCCTAAAACTCATAGTTAACTGGTACCAGTCTGCATTCTCTCAAGAAACGGTGCTGCTCATACGAAAGAAAGTGAACCTAGGCTAATATAAGTTCCGAACACTCGTATAAATGGCGACCCAAGGCAGAATTTTCTGCACTGAATGCTTTTCTTTTTCCACTGGGCGGAATTTTCCGCGCGTACTGCTTTTTTCTTGTTCCTTATTGGCTCTCGGGAATTCTTGGGTTTCGATAGCCAGTGAGACAGAAAAGTAAAGTAGTGTGTGCTAAAAATTCCGTTTGGTGAAAATTAGGCTTAAAGCCGATTTTCTACTGGGCGGAATTTCCCGCGCGGAGTGGAATTTTTTGTTTGTTTTTTAAAATTAGCTCCATTCTAGAGCTCCCGAAATAAAGAGTAACTCTGCTCTGAGAGGAAACTACACGCCATTTCCGCGTGGATTTTCGATTCTGGCGATTAAATTGAACTCTCTCGTGATTAGGGGTTAACTCAAGGATAAAACTTCAACAGTTCAAAAAAATTTGCCATTAGATTTTAGATATTACGCGCTCTTAATACGAACAGGAAATTTGCAAAAATTGAAACCGCACACGGTGCACCGGGGTCGGATGTTTGAGGGAGTGGCCAGTTACCCCAAATCTAAACTAGGTCGGGAAAAGTTCGCAAATTTCCGAAGATGGCCGATGTAGATTTACCCTAGCAGCACGCGGAGGTCCTGGGTTCTATGTAAAGTTGCGTCGACGTGTGTCAAGATGGCGGTGAAATTGGTCATTGTGATTGTGTTAAGCTATCTGGTGTATTTTATTTCTGCTGTTCCCGAAAAGGGAGTAGAAATCATGAACTTTGACAAGGTAAAGCAAACAATTACCGAGTAGAGTAAATAACTTGAGAATGGTTTGCTTGTGAATTTTTAATTTCGTGAGCGTCTTCTTTTGCTAATTAGAAATTTGAAAGTGGTTACTGATCTTATTGTGTCTTCTCGATCAGAGCATTCAAGTGAAACAATTCGGGAAGAGTTTGTTCAAAGGTGCCCGAATTTCTATAAAAGGTAATGTAATCAGACTCGGTTTTTTGTTTTGTTTGTTTTTTCCTCACAGTACAATGTACTTTCTATATTGTAAATATGATTAAACCATCGTTTTATGGTTTGAATGATGAAAATCAAGGCCCAGCAAAAAATTCTTAAGACAGGCATATTTGTGTCAAAACGTTTATTTAGATTTAACGTTTCGTTGCTTAAGACGCAACATCATCAGAGAAGGAGACATCATAGGATGAGGAAAGCACTAAAATATTATTGCATAGCTAATTAGCATAAATTTGGCATTTGAGAGGAAACAGGAAGTGATAAGATGTCAGAGGTGACCAATAGGGTAAGGCAATCAGAATAAGGAAAGTGGAATTGAGCTTGATTGAGAATTAAGGGTACTGTAGGATTGAGTTTGTGAATTGACTGAGTTTTTGAGGGTAGGATTGAGTTTTTTATGGTTTGATGAGATGATCTGTGTTGTTTTATTTGTAGAATCCTACTTCTCAATATCCTTGAAGTGAATATATTATTATTAATTATAATGGTTATTGTTTAGATTGTAAATAATTATGATTGAATGTTTGACATGAGGGCTAGATAGCAGAATACCAATCTGCTACATCACTTCCCACCACCTAGGCATACTTTCCTTGTCTATGTGGTTATGCTATGAAAATAATCCCACAGTGCCAGTGAGCCACCAAAATATATATGTATAAAAAAGCCCACTGTGTAGCCATGTAGTGCATAGCCACCAAAATATATACCTTTGGATATAATATTATATGATTAATTTTATCCTTGACATCTAGGGATATATGCGAATAGTATTTATAATTACTTAAATCACCCAATTGTTATTCTTTGTTTTTTCAATAATCCTACTGCATAGCCATGTAGTCATCTTCTATAAAGGTCTGCAGAGTTGTGCTGTTTTCACTGAAATTAGATTTCTTAGGTTTAAATCGGAATCTGGTATCCCAACGGAACATCTGGTATGCTGAGTATCCCACTTTTGCACAACTGTTCCTCCATAGAGATAAGAACATAAAAGCTAAGGACCTGTAGAGTTTAACCCTTTACTGTCCAGGCCTTGTCCCTGTGAGGAGAAAAATCATCTGGTGTTAGCCAGAGTAAAATACTAAGGTGTACCCTTACCCCTTAATGGGTTTGTAAATGTCAAGGAATAGATTTCGAGATGTTCGCATGTCTCAGGTTGATTTCCTATTTGTTATTGGTTGAAGACCTTATGAATTTTTCTTCCCCAAAGTCATAATAATAATGTGTTGACAAGTTTGCATTTTGTGAGATGGGCAATAAATTCACAATTAACAATATTTTAACTACTGTTATAGTAATGCAGGTTGGATACCAGCATTTCAGCACTGGAACTACCCTTAAACTATAAAATATGCTAAATGCCATGCTTTTTTGTTGGTTAACTATTAAATTCTGATCTTTAATCTTCATTTGATAGGGGTATATAATTCAGACAAAAAACCTAAAATCATGGTGAAGTGGTTTTTAATTCGTACTAAGTGTGCTCAGTTTTTACAACATGAATTTTCAAACGTAAGTGACATGGATCTAGTTTTTGACAAATAAATTGCTTCATTTTATGAAAGAGTAACTCATAAACAGAAGGCAGTCATATAGATAGTGTTACCATAAAATTACTATATTACTATAGATTCTAATACAGACACTAGGTTAGGGCTCCGGCAGGTTCGACATACTGTGTGTTCAACTAATATTTGTAAAGAACTCTTCTACAGTGTAGGTAGCCTCTTTACAGTGCATAAGCCAAATTTAATATTTTATTCTTGGGGAGGTGTAACTTCTTTTGCAAAATAACAGTGCCACTTCCAGTTTGAGTTTTGCAGATCGGTCACAAGCCCTGCATCCTGTGAGATTATTCTGTCAACATGGAGGGATGTAGTTTGCCTAAATTACATGATGCTTAGCATTGTTTTATCCTCTCATAAGTGGACTGATTATTTATTGATTAAAGTTTAAGTTTAGGCACAGTGAAGACACAATAAAGAAGTCTAATTTCTAACAGAATTTTACATATTGCCATGGTTTCAAAATGTGATAACTGTAAAATAAAAGCAGTAAATCACTAGAATATCCCACATAGTTTGCTGGAAATGCCGTTTTAAGCCTCAAAAAGTCAAAAATTTATCTCAACTGGTAGACAGATTCAACTGAGCCTTTCCTTTTGTTTATCGACCCATTTCTTGTAATTTTTAGGTGGTTAAGTGATCATTATTAAGACAAAAATAGTTATAAAAAGTAAATGTGTTTTATTTTACATTCTGTAAATTTGTACTGCAGGATACTCGTTTTGATCGACTACCAATGCCCCCTACTCCTGGTTCTAACGTTTATTTGGTTCAAACTGGTTCAAAACAAGTAAATGGTACAGATTTTTCATTCTCTGTGAGTATCAAACTCTTCAATATTTCATTAACTAGCTGTAAACATTTTGTAAACTATTGATTGATATTTATAAAAGAATTGTGAACTGTTCTTGTTTGTATTATGATCATTAATGCTAAAAAGTCAATGAACTTCTGAAAGTGAAATGAAAAGAAAAAACAAAGAGAAAATTTCATTATGGCACTTGTTTTTAGTGAGAACAGAACACAAATTAAATGGTTTTAGGTGAAAATTTCTGGAAAAAAATTACTGGTTAGCATTATGGTACATTAACATCAACAACTGTATTGGCATAGGCAGCACTTAGAATGCTAAGTTAAATATTTCTTGCGCCATCTTTCACCACACAGACAGTAAAAATAAAATTATTTATACAGTACTGTACATGCAGGTCTATTCCATCTTTTGATTTTGTTGTCAATCATTTCTCCAAATAATTTGCAAGTATGAATACTCCCTATTCCTTTTGTATTTTGAATGAAAAGGCTTCAAACACCACAAAACCAACAATACCAACACCAAAAAAAGGAAGTACACCACCCAAAACAACAAAGCCTTCACATCGAAGAAAGAAAAGAGCAGATGACATAAAGGTTGGAATAAAAACTTATTAATCAAAATAATGTGTAACAAAATTGTTTACTTCCACATAAGCAATTAACTCCCAAAATAATTAATATGTTTAGTGCTCTGAACCTAATTCATTGTAGACAACTTTATGAGCTTATGGGGAGATGTGTTGCTGGCCATCTTGAGGGTTAAAAAATTCTCAAAATCTTGATCCCATAACCAAAAAGCTGGAGTACAGTATGTGATTAATACCTTGAAGAATTAGCAGGATTTAATAATGATAATATGTTATTAATATTAATAGGAGAAAAATAGTGCACAGTTTACTGGTAATGCATGAACATTGCAAAATGCTCAAACTGTATGCAGACCAGACACCACAATAATAATAATGAGTACATTTACATGTATTCTTTACTTGATTTGCTTTGGTTAAAATTGCATAATAACCAGAGAATATTAAAAAATGTGGTACACATCTGATTACAAGGGCTGATTCATTACTATTCTTTTTGATGAAAATAGGGGCATGATAGGGGTGATGTGAGAGGCTTTGAAGTGATAATCAATTCTTGGAATGACCACTTTTAGTGTTTAAGGTTTACTATTAATCTACAGGTGTAGGATTGTTTTGGGGCAGAGTATTGTGCTGTAGGTTGTTAGGAGTAGAGCATTATTCTGTGTGGCATTTTAAAAAGTCAGCTGGGCAGTTGCATCATTCAGGGAGGCATAAATTAATATTCAAATCTAGGGCTCTATATATAGCAGGTTTTTTCCTTGGGTCAAACAATTGTATAGAATTGAAACTCTACATACGGTACAGCAGATGAGACTGTTTTATTATTTTAGTCACTGCAATTTGCTCATTCTGTTAATGATATGCCAATCAGAGTTCTGCAGTGGCAGCTAATCGATGTAAAGCAGATATTATAAAATCCATAAAAATATCCATGAATATTCTACCCCAGGAGATAGAGTAGTTTTCATGAAAGGGTGAAGGGGCAGGCCCTACATGTATATACATGTAAAAATCTTTAATTTGTCAAAAATAATGGAGTGGGTCAGGTTGTTCCTCTGTTTTTTCCTAGTGTAGATGAAACACTGTTGACTAACTGTATACATGTACTGTACTATTAATTTTGGTAGTACTGTAGTAATAGCACTCGTACTATACTTAAAGTAGACATAACCTCCTTCAGCATTGTTGCTGTTCTTGTTTAAGCTAGGAATTGCAATCAATATTAATTAAGGTGAATTAATCAATTAAATTTTACTTAATCTACAGTTTACATATAAACTTACGATTACACCAGTTATGGTAGTGTAAATCCTTATTCCTCAAGTTTCAAAAATTTATTTTTGACAATTGAGGAATAAACATTTTTAGCAACCCCACTAAAACAAATTGATTATGTTGCTGTTCTTCTTCTATTTTAATGATTGACTAGAAAAAAACTCCACCTCCAGCACCAAATCAAGTAATTTTTTTCTATTATCATGTAATTATAAAAGTAATTATAATAATTATCATATTTAATTGCTGCTTGTGCTATAATTGGTTTGAAGAGCAAGCAGTCTTATGCAAGTTAGGAGTCTAGCCAGGATCCAAAGTCCACAGGGTATTACATGCATAAGCCAACTTCACTTCACAATAAGGCCATGTTCACTTGAACATAACACCATTACAAAGTGAAGTGCTGCCAGTTCTGTCCAATGGCTTTCAAATAGAAGTGATTTCATTGGTTGATGCTGTGGAAACAGAAAAACTAAAAGCTAATCTGGCTAGTTTAGGATTATCATGGGCTCGAGAAAATTATAGATGATCCAGCAACTATTTTTACTACTTTTGGAAGAATAAAAGTTATGTTTTCAGTTTTTTTTGTCTCAAAAACCACAGGGTAAAACTGGAAACAACTGGGCAGAATGCCCTGTCATTTTGGCCTAGCAAGAACCCGGTTTGAGTTTCAATTTTTATAATTGAAACAATTTAGTGGTGAATAATAAAGTCATCTACAAGCCTTGCCCTTAGCAAAACAAGGATGCTCCATGATAAGAGCTCCAAAGTGATCCAAGGTGCTCTGTAATGGGCATGTACTTGAACAGTGGTGGATGACACAGATATCAAAAAAATCTTGAATTTACAAAGTCTGTTCCAAAGTTAATATGCTTTTTTTATACATGTTTAAGTAGTCAAGTGAATACACTTTGAGATCAAAACATAACAAATTCTGAGTTTTAATACTGGTAAGTTACTTTGAAAGAACAATAATATTAATGATAAACTTGTACTGTGTTTCCCAGGCTGATCAAAGATGATTCAAAATTATTGCAACAGCTTTAATACATCAGTGCTGAAGAATATAATAATGTCATTTTAGCATGTTATTTCTGTAGGCCATTTGATGTAAATCTTGCTTTTATGGTCAAAATTATAGGTCATTTGGCATTTAACATGCTGTTGTTGTTCTCCAGCTTGTTTAGGGAAGTCCATCATCAAGGGCAGTAAAGGATCTGGTAACCAGAATTTCTTTAAAACAATTATGTAGTGTCTACTTTTTAAAAGTAAAAAGATACATAATTTTTTCTGTTGACAAAAAAAAAATAGGGAGTGCAGTTTTTTTTAAAAAAAAATATATTCCTATTTATTGCCATTAAATTAGTAAAAATTGTTAACCAAAAAGAAATTGGGTTTAATTTTAATATGTTCTCTTACGATCTGGATGTATTTCGTTTCCCCAAAATTAATATTTTAAGATAGATTTTCCATGGGTGGAGCTGAAAGTACCTTGATTTACTTTCATTTTAGAAAGGTAAAGCTCCAAACATTGAGGGTGATGGAAACTACATTTTGGTAATCACAGTGAAATGTGATAAAAAATCAAAACAAAAGGATGCTTGTAAAGACTATAAAGTTCAAGGTAAGCATGTACATGTAAAGTAATATACGTGTGTGTTCAATTTTAGTTTGCTTAAGTGGCTGTGTTCAGTCTTTAGTGAATTGATGGCCCTGCAGGCTAGAGTCCACTTGATTGTAATCTCAATGTTGATGCAAAATATTTTGTTGCTTTATGGCATCATTCCCAGATTTGGTCTAGAATAAGCCAGAACTCATTAGTGACCTTAGAATTAATCGGTTGCACTGTAGTTCTAAATTTAACTGAGAAACACTGAGTCAGAGTAATTTTTTAACAACCACATGTATTATGTTTTGTAGTCACTGTGAAGATGCAAAGTGATACTGGATTCTTATCAGCAAGTGAATGGCCCCTTTTACCAGTGAGTTTCACTGCACCAGGAGATCAATAGATAGTATTTTCGAAGCAAAAACTGTTGGTCATTCTACTGTAGTACCAGTAGTCCAAAAGTACTTTATTTTGGGTTGTATCTTAGTACATAGATTTACATTTTACACCCTAACAGCTGCAGTGAAGTGTCATTGTTGGAACAGATACAGTAGTTGTACTCGAAATGTATACTGTAATTATTTTATTGTTGTGATGAATTCATTGTTTGGTTCATACATGTAATATATTGATTGGTGTGTTGACTACATGTATTTGTTGTTTGCTTGTTGTCATGGTTCACTTCCTGGGAAGTTGTTTACTCATTTTTAGTTTCTTGATCTGACTTTCTTTCATCCTTCGTTCCTTCTTTTCTTCTTTCTTTCACCATTTCTTTCTTTCATGTATTCTTTCATTCTTAAATTCATTCGTTCTTTCAGTCTTTCATTCACTCTTTCTTCCTTTTTATCCTTCTTTTTTGTTGTTTTCTCTTTGTTTTTTCTTTGTTTGTTTGTTTCCTTCTGTTGGTTGGCTTGCTAGTTTGATTGGTTGGTTGGTTGGTTGGTTGGGGTGATAAATTTGTTACGTGGGTGGATGAGTGGTGTGTTGATTGGGTTTGGTGCCTAAGTGGCTGTTTAGGTAAGGGGTAGGTTGGGTTAGTTGGTTTGATTGGATGCAGTGGTTGGTTGGATAGATGGTTGGGTGGTTGGTTGGTTGGAGGTTTATTGTATACTTTAGGTGGTTGGTTGGTTGATGTTTCTTCTACGTACATGTCCAGTAGTAGTACAGTACACCATATGATATGTGTACTAAATTTGTCAATTGCTTTGCTAGTTCTATGGAACGATGTCATTAGTGTATCTTTCTTATGGAGTTGTCTGGCTAATTGTTTCAGCATGTCAGTGGAGAGAATTATTAAGGATACAGGTACAGTAAACCTTAAAATAACAATCCCCTTAACTCATTATTTTAAGGGACAAGAACTTGATTCAAGCATTCTACTCTGGCTAATGCCTAGAAATTTTCCTTGTCAGGGGGATGACCAATAATAATCAAAGGGTGAAAGAACAAGATTATTGTGGGCACCCACCTCCCTGCCTGAAACAGGCTTTTTAAGCATCAAGGGCTTTTATAATTATGAAATAATTATTATGTTTTAACTAGTTTGTGAAACATAATGGTGGTATCAGTGAGAGTAACTACAGCTTTACCAAAAGAATGACACTTAAGTAACCTTCCTTTTTGCATTCTTGACCAGTCACTGTCCAAATAGGACTTAACATGTCTAGCAATAATCAGAAATTATGGTGCGGATTCAATTTCTTGTGCATGTACTTACATACATGAAACTGATAATTATACTTTACTGAGGCCTTTTTGAAAAAAATATAGCTGTGTGGAGTGATGTTTTTTAACCCAGATAAAAATGCATTGCTACCTTGTTGTTTACTCTTAAATTTCTGTCTTGTTCAGCCAACACACATGCACCATACAATACATGAGGTATTACAACATAATCACTCAAATCTTGATGCATTAGATGTTTGTGAAAGTTGGTCACCCTAGTTAGTGCAGTGTTGAGCAAGACTGTTGTTGGACATGTGTTGTTGAAAATGACTGACAATTTGACTGTGGTCATCTTAACTTTGGAGATGAACACTGGGAACCCATTGAAAGGGTCTGTCCATTCTACCAACACCAACACTCTTTCATCAAGACTACAGTTAACCATGAACATCAACTTTCACAACCATCCATTGATACTAGGACCACATTCAAACCAGTTACTTTAACCGTTTAACAGCCAATCCCTTTGATCAGTTATTGTCTAGCATTAGCCAGAGTAAAAAACTTAATTTCTGCCTTGCCCCTTGATGGGTTAATGTTGATGCACATGCGTCTTGTGTGATAAAACTCCTTTTCGACAACTAGCAAACATTTGTCAAGCTCTTTATCTGAGAAAAAAGATTTTTGATCACCAGTCATGAGAAGGTTGCAGGTGTTCAATTGTCGTTTGGGGCTCAGACATCATTTTTCTGAGATAACAAGTTTGACGAAAGTTTGCTGGTCATCTGACATATACCAAGTGCCCACATGAATCAAATTTGTATTCAGCAGTAAAACTTCTTTAATTTGTTATTATTTATTAGTTCTGGATTGGCGGTGTCATTGCACTTGGTAAGTACCTGTATGTTTGTCCCAGGCTATCAGGAGGAGAGAGTAGCAACACTTGCCTGATATTTTCTGGACATATACTGTACACTTGCACCTCTTTCATTTCCTTTTTTCCTTTACTATAATAATATTGCACTATTTTGTGTTGTTCTCTTTCCTTATTTGATCCCTTTCTTCAAACTATTTTCTTGTGTAAGAAATAATATAAACTTGAAGTAAACGACAAATTTCTTTATTACATACATGTTTTGGTAAAACTCATGCCATCTTCAGTGTAAATGATAATGGGTTATTTACAAGCGATATTTATATGTGACCTGTTTAACAGGTCACATAACCTGAGAATTTCTATTAGATGAGTAATGCTGTTAGTCACACATGGTTTTGTGCTTTATCTTGAAGGTATGCTGGAAAAGGCTGTACTGTTTACTGAATACAATAATGTAAACATGAGTGGTATACCAGGTATTCAAAACATTAAATTTACTTCCACAGCATCATACAGTAGCAGAGATTTGATCACTTTTTGAAAAATCTGTCTTTGGGTGAAATGAGGAACTATTGTTGCCTATGACTGCATTCTTGTTAGTGTTACTGTGAGAGTACTTGAAAGTATTATGAGCAAACTCAACCTACAGAGCATAGAGTGTAGGTATTTTGCAAGCTCGGATATAGACAATGAAAGGCTCGTCCTTCAAGCTTTGTGAAAACTCAGAAAAATTGTGAGCTCCCCGACGGGAATAGAACCCGTGTCTCCTGATTGCCAGTCGAGCCCTCATGGTCCAGTGGTAAGACAATCGCACCGGCAATCGGGAGACGTGGGTTTGATTCCCATTGGGGAGCTCACAACTTTTCTGAGTTTTTAGTACTTGGAAATCATAATTATGATATTCAGGTTTCTTCCAAGCAGTGAGTGTGCTGTTTTACAACAAACTGTTAAGCAGGGAGCAATGGTATTTCATATTCAACAAGTACTTTCCATTTTGTTTTATTTAGCCCATGGTCTTGTGGTGTTTGCTCAGGTTTTGTCCTGTGTTAAACGAACTTTGTCCCGAATACTCATTATCATTGTCAGTATGGGTTTTGGAATAGTAAAGTAAGTTTAGCAGAGAAGAAAACAATTATAATTATTCAATGCACAGTCTTCAAAAAAATAGTTGAATGATATTTAGGTTGCTAAAGTCAAAACAGAGAAGACATGTATTAGCAGGGTTCCTGTGGTGCTTGAAAGATGTTGAATTTAAAACCCTTGAATTTAGGCTTAAGTCCTTGAAGGTCATTGAATAAAGTAAGATTACTTTAAATATCTTCTGCTCAAGAAATAGAAATGCCAGTTCAAAATGAGTTACCTTCCTTTCTGTCTTATAAAAAGCAAGTTGAGCATAATTTTGTGTGTGAAACCATTACCTGGTATCAAATTGGTTTGTTTCACAAAACAGTGCTAGCTGCCTAGCTCTCAATAACTTATGCTCCCTTCCAAATAGACCTCGTCTTGGAGCAGCATTGCAGCGTGTCCTTGGTGTTGGTTCTCTCTATTTCATCCTGTGTATTATAGAAGGTTCATACAGAGAAAGCTCAGTAAGTAATTTTGTACATTTTGAAATCAATTTAAATTGTCCAAATTTCAAAAATGTCATGTTATATCTGATGTAACTTTCATGAACAGACAGAAGCTAATTATTTTATTATTGATTAGCTGTAAACTCAATTATGCTTTACTGAGGTAGCCTTGCTGTAGGTTATAGTAGTCTGCAGAAATAATTCTTTAATTAGTTATTAATTCATAAATAAAGTAATTAATTTCAGATCACTTTTAAAACCACAAAATGTGACCTGGTGAATGTATGGTAAGAAAAAATGATGGTTTACAGTATATTCATTCCACATCAAGTTGAACTATTATTCACATTGATAAACAGCATTCCAGTCCTAAGGTTCACATTATGACTAAGAATACAGTAGGAAAAGAGGGAGTGTTTTGAAGAGATAATTTCAGTATTTTGAGTATTCTGTTGTGAACTGGAAGGAATGTTCAAGAAAGATGTTCAATGTAGGGATGGCTAATTCAAAATCATGGTAATTTCAATTAATTTTGAATTTTACAGGAGAAATCAAACATAAATAACAAGAAGTTATATGCTGGAATTCCTTTAGCTGTCCTTGATGCAGCCATATGTTGGTGGATCTTTATGTCTTTGATGCAGACTATGCGAACTTTACGTATTCGCAAGAATATTGTGAAACTAACCCTGTACCGCCACTTCACCAACATTTTAGTGTTTGCTGTTATTGGTAAGACAGTTCCTTTGTCCTTCTGTTGACAGTCCTCTTGTGGTATAAATGTATTTATGATTATAGTGGTTGACACAGGTCTTTGTACTTTCTTTGTAGCATCAGTTGCATTTATGATCTGGGCAATTAAATACCATCATTTCAATCTATGCATTGAGGTATTTCAAATAGATATTTTGACACTCATTGTTTTTACTGCTGGTTTTTTTTGTAATAATTTAACAATTATAATTATGATAATTATGCATAAGATGCCAATAAATTAAATCTGCCATTAGTATCTAACTACTTGTCTTGAAGTAAGTGACTCATGAAATCAGGTGACTCAGGTTGTAATGAGCTTGTTACTGTATTGAGGAGTCAATACTAAATGTATTTAGGCATTTCCATAGATATCAAGTCTAGAGTACAGTAGCATTATTATTTTTAGGCTAATATTAGATTATTATATATTTCTGAGTTGTGACTTGCTTTTATTTTTTGCTTTTGGTCAAATCATTATGTATAATATTTCTACTTCACTTTTTCATATTTTATATGAAGATAATTAACATTATTTTTCAAAAAATTGTAATGTTTATCTCTTGTAGAGAACCAGGAGGGGAAATGAGAGACTGACAGAACTTTGGAATTCTTTCACTTGAAATATTAGTTTATCTACTCCCAAGTTCCAGCTAAGTCTCCCAGCTCTTTTTGGTTTTCTACAAGTTGTTCGTGCCCACACAGAAGTATACTTGAAATTTGCGGGAACCACTCAGTATTTTAATAAAATACGCTACAGTGATAACTCTGAAAATCGATAACATATTTAATTTATTTGACATTTCGACCAGGCTTTAGTCATCATCAGGAATGCTGCTGGGTTACAGGGAGGGGTCTACTTATACAAAGAAACAATCATGTGGGTTCTATTAATAGAAAATATTGAGTTCTCGGGATGCTTTCGTCCCATGGTTGAGCTGTGGTTTCAAGTGGCGGATGGTGAGCGCTTCCTTATAGAGCAATGTCGACCTTACAAATCAGTTTATGTGACTTTATATTTAATAACTGTGTAATTATTGATGAGGCCGATCACTGGTCAACATTGCTTTATAAGGAAGCGCTCGCCATCCGCCGCTTGAAACCGCAGCTCAACCATGGGACGAAAGCATCCCAAGAACTCATTATTTTCTATTAATAGACCCCTTGTGATTGTTTCTTTGTATAAGTAGACCCCCACCTGTAACCCGGCAGCATTCCTGATGATGACTAAAGCCCAGTTGAAACATTGAATAAATTAAATATGTTATCGATTTTCGGAGTTACCGTTGTTGTGTATTTTAGAAGTATACTTCTATACTAAATACAGTAAATTAATGTATATCTTTGTTTTGCTCAGCACTCTGCAAGATTTCAGTGCAAGATTATTGGAAGTTGTCTGTTTCTGTAATCTTTGAAGTATACTTATGGAAATTTGTTGAGTTTTATGATACTCTCATTTTCTTAGGACTGGAAAGAACTTTGGATTGACGATGCCTTCTGGCATTTTCTTTTTGCAATTGTCCTCTTGGCAATTATGGTGCTGTGGAGACCTACTGCAAACAACCAACGGTCAGAACTTACATAGTGGGCCATTGCCTTCAATGACTGCCTCGTGTTTTTCATTGGAATAATTGTTATCCTACAACTTAAACCCCCTTATTTACATTGATAGGTATGCCTTCACACCTTTAATGGATGTTGGTGATGATGATGATGATGACATGACCTTATCTGATGCTTTTCGTAAGTTATACCCCAGTATAAGCCATTAAGGGGCAAAGGTGCCCTTAAGTATTTTACTCTGGTTAACAGCAGACTAACCTATTTATATACTTATGTCGGGGTTAGCTCTACCTGTTAAAGGCCATAACACAATAAATTCAGCTATGTTACCTTGTTTGTAGGTTTCTTGAACACAGTCAACAATTGCTAGGCCACAGAAACTGGACAATTTCAAAGCAAGAGCAGTTTGAATATGCCTTGAATGAAGTACCAGTACAAGTTCTACAGACCTGCACTAACCCTTAGGTCACCAGACAATTTATTAGAAATAGGGCCACTAAATCATGAAAAACCTATAAAATAGAAAATGCATCACTTGAAACGTCGATGAAAAACAGTGGCCAAAAACTAATAAAAAATAAATTGAAGTCTGTTGGTGTACCAAATCAGAACAAAAACCACTTGACTGATCAATACATCAAAGCCATTTATTACTGCGTGGCTAGTGAAAGACTTTATCATTGTTTTAACTCTGCAACAACCAGAGCTCAATCCTTGTGACAAGGAAAATTGTCTGGCGTTAGCCAGAGTACTAGAGCGTACCCTTGTGCTTCAATCCTCAATGGGTTAAGGAGATAGTTCAATGAAACAACCAAACAATAAACCACTTATAGACTGACTAACTACAGTAACTTGGGTTTTACAATAATAAACATGTTATTTTTCTTTCAACCCAGAACAAGGTGACTCAATAATTTCAAATCCCAGGAGTGTTATAAACACCATACATCCAGTTTTACTGAAAAGGTTGAGATTAAATTGGTTTTAACAAGGTGTGGTTGTCATTTCTCTTTTTATGTTTTGAGTAGAGGGTATGAAAATGAGAAACAAAAGTGAAGGAGAAGCAGGTAGTCGTCATGAGAAGAATAGAAACAAAGTGGTATGTGTTGGAATAAAATTTAATGCAATGATAATATCAGAAAATTAAAAGGGTGATAAAACCCATATGTGCGTTCATGTATGTTCAACAGTGTACGTTTTAACTTTCTTTCCTGTTGTATATAGCCTGTGCACAGACTCTAAACATGATGAGACAGTCTTTATGTGTTGCCATTGCTAATCGTGTTCTCAGTCACGTGTCTTTCCCAGGTTTTGTGGGAAAGGTATTTGATTGGCTCTGTAAGTCATTAATATTTAAACTTTGTTGTTCAAAAGCTTGGGAGAAAAGATTGGAGCGGGACTAATAAAACTTGTCAGACCATCAACTGATAGCTGGCAAACATGCATGTTTAGAACCTGAACAAACATAAAGAAAATCATTCAGACACTAGCTTACATATAGCAGGAACATAACTTTGAAGATATTTATATCCTTGTGAATAAATGCTGTGTAAAAATCTATGATAATTGATTATACTCCATGTTAATGTGTTTACATTAGTATACATGTAATTTATGCAAAATTTGTGTGACCTAGAGCATGATTATCAACTCCACACTGACACTCTCATCTGTAGGATGAGCAGTGGCTGTGCACAGACTTAATGTTGTATACTGCCTAATGTGCAGTATCCTACTTTTACATTATTCTCTTAGTGATACAATCTGCTGGTAGTTACACTGGTTCTAAAAGCTTTATGTACTAGGTTTATAATTAAAATACTTACTTAGTTTAGTAATTTTGGTAAATTCAACCATGACTTGCAAATCCTCTCCCTTTATCATATTCTTGTACAAAATAATCACTCTTCTGCACTGTTCTTTGTCATCACAGTATGTGCAAGATAATTAATTTATACTTTGGCTTTTCTAAGGAAGAGTTAATTAGTTTACCACAAAAGATATTCTTCAATTACAACATTCACAGAACAGTAATGAAAAAAAGATAGCTGATGTAGAGGAATGAACTCAGGTAGAGAATAATCACATTGGATACTTGTCACTCCAAGTGACAAGTAGAGAAAAACTCTACTTGGCCTGGCTGGGATTCAAACCTGTGACCTTTGGTTACTACTTTTACCATATTCCAGACTTGCCAGTCAAAGTGGCCACTTCATGTGAGGGACCACTATTCCTTGACATTCTTATGAGGTTCTGCTGTAGTAGGGAGTTGTTGGTAAATGCTATCTACCAGCATTATAACAATTTTCAAGGATAACTAAACCAACAATACATACATACTCTAACAATATTGTTATTGGTTTTATTTTCTAGGAGGATGACCTTAAGTGGGTTGAGGAGAATATCCCATCAGCTGGTGGAATTGATACGTAAGGAAGTCAAGTTTATTTTTTAACTGGCCAGAATACTGAAATGATTCAAATGTAGTCATGAAGTAAAAAAATCTTCTGGTGAATGTTAAGTCAGAATAAAATTTTTCCTAAATTTAGAATTTTAAAGGTTAAATTACAGGAAACGTTAAGTTGGAGCCAAAATATTACAGTGGTAATCCTGAGTTATCTCAGGATACAACAACTGCTCTTTTATAGTAAAACCCGCCAAATCCCCTGAAGGGAGAAATTTAATTAGCTTGCAAAAAATTGCTTTCAAATACCACTGACATAGCATTTTAGTCCTCGAATTTAAAATACAAATAATTTCAAATATGATAAGTGTTGATTTTGAATATTAATTTCCTAGATTTTAAATGTTATGCCTTAGAATAGAGGGAAATAATGTTACTACACATCATAATTAATTTTTTACAGTGTAATTTTGTCTCTTTTCCCCCTAACTTCACTGATTCTCCAATTTAGGGCTTTGCCAAGCCTTATGGATTCTGATGAAGTAAGATTTGTCAATTTTCATACTTTGTTACTTTAACTAAAATATCAGTTTGGACTAGATATTTCTTTAATCACGCTATTGTGCTTGTTTTCTATAAAACCCATAACATTTTGGATTGGCTTGATGTTCTTCAGAGTGAAGTGAAAACTGGTAAAATATCAACCTTTTGGTAGTATTCTTGCACTATTTCCTCTTGAGACAAAAAAATATTTTTTGAGGATTAAGTATGCCAAATGTTGAAGAGCATCTAAGTGGCTTATTCTTAAAGATTAAACATTTTCTTGTGCGAATAAAATGATAATAATTTTAGGTTAACTCTACACAGGTCTAATTATGTAGTCCATATCTGTATTTTTTTGTAAAGTCTATTAACTTTGACCCTTATTACATACATGTAGGGGTGAGCTGGACTGGTAGCCAGGTCAGGCCACTAAAAAGCTAACCCGCAAACATTGTAAACCTCAGTCATGAAAACAACGCAGTTACATGGAAATGATCCAGCCTGTTCAATGAAAGCCAGCTTGCTTCAAGCTAACTAGGCCAGCCTGGCAGCTGGGATGATGTTTTCTCATTAAGCATCTGCTCAGCTGTCTGGGGATATAATGTTCAAATAATGCTGGATTGATAACCAGCCCACTTCATGTAATGTTTAGCAGAAGATTGTCTTTGCATGGCTAGTGAGCCAGCTTGCTTATTGTGAGGGCCTTTTTATTACAACTAGTGGTAGAGTGTGGTCTACTTTGAATCAAAATAACATTCAGTTCTCAAAATACTTCTCAAATTCCAGCCTCTGATTTTTTGTATAATGTTTGTTGTTTTCTTAATACATTATTTTCAAAAAAGTACCATGTACTTAGTTTTTAAATTTTTCCATCATAATTATTTATCCATTTTTAGGAAGTAATGACAACCAAGATGGAGATGAATAAGATGGAATAAATGTTAACCACACAGAAGCATGCAACATTTTAATGTTGTAATCTGATGGTAGCAATAACTGTCACCTTAACTCACTCATAAAGCAATATGCCACCAATGCAGTTTAACTGATAACAAAAGCACAAACAATGATTTTGACTGTTTAGAAAGAGATTTATAATGTTCAATTGCACCTGTCTAAACCCACATTCTTCTTTGATGCATGTTGAGCTGTGTAGTGTGTTCAGTTTTTTCAATTAATTTGGTGGTAACCGGTTAATTTTTACACTGGAATACACCCTAGTATTAAGGTTTTTTTATTAATATATTTCAAAATAGAATAGCTGAGGTGGGAGATGTTTGCAGGATATTCTAATGAATTTTTCAAATTAGAAAGACAATTAAAGATAATTACAGTACACTTACAATTTTTGACATTTACAAGTACAACAAGCATACATGCAGTCTTGAGTTGAAACTCTATTGTACTAGTATAATGTAGGTTTGTCAACATAACTAGTGTGGATCTGCTACATTCCTACTGATGCTGTAGGAAGTGGAAATAAAAATGAAATACTTGTAGCATAGTTGAAACCTGAGTAGACTTTCCACGATCCTTGCAATACTTACAATGCTGGTAAACATATTTTTTAAAAACAGTTTGCCATTATTTTCACCATCAAGCCATTTTAAAACTATCATGTCACATTAATTCAGTTTTTTAACTTGCAGATTCTTTCAACTGAAACTGTAGTCCCTACAGCAGCCTAAGTTTTCAATGTTCAGCACCACACAGGCCTGCAGTTTAAGTGTTATTTCAAACTGTAGTGGTATTATTGTTTTACCAAATATATGTGGCCATAGGTTAAAAGGGTCTGGAAGGTACAGTGATGAATAGATGATAGATGAAACAAGGTGGCTGCTCACAACATAGGAAATGACTGCTCATCTTTGCCAATAAGAAAATGCTGACTTGGGCTTAGATAATTATTTTACAGTACTTTATCAGTTTTACAAATATTAATTGCTGAACATGTACCTGCACCTTAGCCTGCCATCTGAGTCATGGTAGCTCAATGGTTAGAGCCTCTTACTGGTTAGAAGGTTATGGGTTTGATTCTTGTCTAGGGCTCAGAAATCGTTTTTCTGAGGAAATTAGCTTGACAAACATTCCATCAGTCGTCCCTAGATTCACAAATGTTAGATTTATTTAAACAGGTCATCCTATTTAAAAAGCTGTAATTTGCTTTGCATTCATAAATAGCTTATCTTGAGCAAAAAATACGTAATCAGTTTAGATTCAACATGAACATGGAAAATTTTGAGACAGGTACTGTAACAGTTCATACTCCCCTCTTCACAAAGTATTTCTTTAAGCTTTAGGATTTCCATCAATTGTGTTCAGTAGCCTACATACTAGTTTTGATGTGAGTTTTGTTGTTTGGGATTGCAACCTTACAAAATGTTGCCACATGATAGTTTTAAAAGATTTTCGGCATTGAAGTGAACCAATATCAGAAAAATTTGAAAAAGGTGTTGTTGTTTCTATTCATTTTCATACTTCACAGGTAGTCTGGGCTGTAGATTAATAAAATTAATAGTAATTCAATCTTACCCAATTTTAGTCTTTTCTAATTGGTTCTTTTAGAATTTTTCTTAAATGTATGCTGAAGGCTGATATGAGTTTACTGAAAAATACCACTTGTGGTATATTTTTCCATAAAAAAGTACTGTACTCTTTTTCAAATCATAAGATCAATTAAAATAAAATGAACAGGAAGTAATGCTTGGTCTTGATAAAGCTGCACTTGTGCATATGGTCGGTCAAGGTATTAATCCATGGTTGAAGAATAAAGATCCCAGATTAGAGCCCAGCTTAAAACTTTTCGGTGTAATGCCATAAAACACAACTTTACTAATGTTTCATTGCAAACATGCATCATCTTCTGAGCATTAGTAAAGTTACCTTAAATGTTTTGAAGTTGTGTTTTTTATTATGGCATTACACTTAAAAGTTTTAAGCTGGGCTCTAATGTTTATTCTTCAATTACATTTTCCGCCCAGAAAATCAGTTGCCACGATTGTTAATTCATGAGTATTTTGCCAAATTTGTGAGATGTTTTTAAATTGTTTAGGACAGTGTCCTTTGCTATGCTAATGCAATTTATATTATTTTGTTACACTGATCAAATCTAATTAATGTGAGCAACTTAAAATTTTGTTTTTATTATATGCAATGGTTCTCCCACCAAAAACATTTCCATTGTAGAGATTAGTGAATGACGACCTTCCATGTTTATTACGATGTAGTACTGTACTTTTAGTACCAAACTGATACTAATAAAATTATCAGAAACTGTAAAAATAATAATGAACAAGGTATGTGTATGGTAACCTTCCCTTTAAAAATAGCAGTAATTATTGATTCAAGTCCTTTTTCTCCCTTAATCTAGAAGATGTGTCCATCATGCATGCCTGCATGTATTTTTCAAGTGTAGACACGCAAAATTGTACTGCATTAGCAAGAGTAAATTAGTTGTCAATAGCCTTTCCCAGCACAGGACTAAAGTAATTAAAGGACAACTTAGTTGGCCTGGTGTTCAACAGGCAGCAAAAAAATTGTTATGGAAGGCCTTCAATGCAGGAGAAAGTTTGTCATTCATTGGAACTGTATGTATGCTTGTAATTTACAGTATATGCTGGCTATAAAGTACATTGTCAGGGTAATAATTATTGTAAACTGTAGCTTTTAACATCTGTAGTTAGCTGGAATTGTTTTCATAAAAATAAAAAAAAGACATTTATATTTAGTTAAAATTCTTAAGATCAAGTTGCAGATGAATTAGTAGACATGGAAAATTATCCTTTTGATGTGCTTTGTTGATTATTAGTAGTAACTGCCTGTGTACCCACTGGCAAAGAGCTGGAATTTGGTACTTGTAAAGGCTGTGTCATCTGGGCTTGTGCTTGGAGAAATTGCTCTTGCTCTACCTAAAAGCAAAGAAAAAAGTAATTGTTCAAAAAGTGATTGGTACTGATCCACAATTTAAAGTTGACTTGCTTTTTTGGTTGGCTGTACCTGTATGTTAGTTTTAACTTCACAGCCTAAATCTAAAGTTACAGGATGTAACTTTAACCTTTAATAGCAATAGTCATAGTTTTAACTCATATCTTGTACTGAAGATGGCATAAGCTTGCCGAAACATGTCTACAATAAAAAAAATTTGTCGTTTTTTTAAAGTGTATTATCACTCTCGTGCTATCAAGAAAGTATGGAAAAATGTTAAAATAAATTATAGTTTGCCTTTTTATGGTCATTAGATGCTGCTGCTTAACTCTCATATACAGGCAGCTAATCCAATAGCAGCATTTTGCAGTGAGTGTCCACTAATTATTACAGACTATAATTGATAATAATAAGACTGTAATAAATTATTACTGATCATGTTTTTTTAATTACTTATTAGAGCATTTTTATTTAACAATGCAACGAAACAGTCCCTGTAGGATGTTTACAGGACAGAAGTATGCAATAAAATTACTGCGCAATTTTTTTTATACCAACTGCAGTAAAATTTAGCTTCTGTTTTGTAAAATTTAATTGTTAACCTAAATGTTTAGACAATTAAATTTTTAAGGACTTGAGTGTCTTAGTACTGAATAAAAGTTAACTTTCTATGTGCATAAAGTGCTGTGCAGTTGCCATTACCTGTGCCTGCTGTAAACGGGCTTGCGCAAAAAGTTCTTGCTGTTGTCGAAGCAGTTCTTCCTCAGGAATTCCCTGAAAATTAACATTTTTTTTCTTGGACTTAACAAAATAATATTTAACATTCATTGTCTAGGTCAGGGTGTTTTATTTCCTAAAATTAAATACAGTCGTAAAGCTTTTCACCTGAGTTTTTCTCAGTTTTTTGTAATGATTATCCCATCCATTTAATCCAGCACAGGAGTTTAATCCCAACCAGTTGATTCAGTCACAGCATTTTTGACATTAATTTTAATGAAATTCCAGAGTAACAGCCCAGGCATCTTGCAAGGTTAGAGGTTAAAAATAACCTTACATAGAGTATTGGCACAATTAATGGCAAAATTGCAATTGACTTACTAGATTTTCTAGGCGGTGACTGCCACGTCTTTTATTCTATATAAAACAAGAAAGTTGGACATTCTGTCATAATACACTGAGAGATTATTCATGGCCTAGCAATGGATCTATAAAGGCTTTCTAGATCTTCATTATGTTCTACTACTACTTACTGTTGCTTTCTTTTTGTAGTCATTATAAACTGACTGGACATCTTCAACATAGGATGGAAATCCCAAAGACTGTAATGTTAAAAATATGTTGAGCAAAGCCGTTATGTGAGATAAACAGTGAATGCACTTCAAGAAAATACTAATCATATACCCTTTGTTGCAAGAATTAAATCTAATGGAAAGGAACTCAGGAAGACTGTGATTTACTGGCAAGTCATAATATTATTCATTGCAAGTCAATATCACAACATGTCAAAAGTGATAAACTTATCACTGAATAAAAATATTAACCTTTAACGCTTCAATGATATGCTCAGGTGATATTGTCTTTTTTGCCTTTTGCTTGCAGATTTCATTAGCTTCTGATGAGACAAGGTGGATAAACTCTGCAATAAATTGTAAAGCAAAAGGTCCAATACTGACTCCTGTCAAAAACGCTTCAACTCTGATCGGAGTCTTCCCAGTATAAATATGAATAAACATAAAAATAAGTACATAAATCAATAAATAAACAAGTACATAAATAAATACATAAATAGATATGTAGATAATTGATTGTATAAAACCTGCAAAAAGTACATGTAAGTAAGCATAGACAATACCTACATTTTCTCTCATTTTATTAAAAAAACAAAACAAATAATTTACCAGTACAACAATTCAAAATTAGTTCTCTTGCATCGTTCGAAACGCGGACATTAGGAATCATTTCCTTGATAAGTTTATTCACTGCCGCTACAAGAGAATAGTAATGTTTTAGTTCAGCAAATGCGCCCCTATTATAAGAAAACATTACAGTAAGTTACAGTAATATATTTTATATTTGTTATTTTGCCATAAATACTGCTTTGATGGTGGATTTGAGCCCGTATATAAAATCTATTAAACTGCCAAAGACTAACTAATTCCAACTGTTATCACTATTCCTTTTTTTTTGTATACCTCTAGGTAGCGTTACATCTTCTTCCTGACCAGCCCCAGGAACGTCGAAATCCGCCATATTGAAAAAGTACGCAAGTAAATTGTTCGGATGCGGGAATTATATAGGGACTGGGTCAGAACTAGTTTCACGAGTTGTAAAAGAAAGGGGTTGTGGACTAGTACGCTCATCATAATTTCAATTTTTGCGCATCCGCTGGACGCGATTTGGGCCCGCGAATTAATATTCGAAACTTTTTATCTCAATACTCTCACGACTGTAAGCCCATCCACGCCCTGGGCTTCTAAAACTTTATTAGTGGATTTAAGTGATTTTATGGCCGCCGGTCTCATGACTCCAGAGCGAGATAAAAAAATATGCTCGAAGTAACTTGAGGACGAGAGTACTTTGACATTTCTTTAATCGACTTTTCTATTCATTTAATATACAGTGGAACTTCTAATAGCGGACTTCTCCACACGGCGGATACCTCCCTACAATGGACATGGAAGTGGAGTACGGAATTTTATTTTTGCTTTTACCTTCTCACAAAAAAACCTCTAAGCAGGGGACAACGGACACTTTTTCCGAATCACTGTAATAAAACCCTGAAAAAACAACATCTACACACCGGACAGTGCAGACCTCCACACAATGAACACTTTTTGGTGTTCTGCCTGCCAATGCAAAACCTTCATCAAAAAGCTAATAGTCATTTAAGATTGTTCTGTTCTACAGAATTTTTGTGTTTTCGACTGTTGTTCTTTCTATTAAACTTGGTCCAGTCTCTTTTTTCATTTTCAAGAAGTCCCCATCCCAGCACAAGAACGTGTATGCGGTGTTAACCACAACTTATAGGATTGGGAATTTTTTACCATAACACATTCGGAGTTGTTTATTTTATAAAGAACAGAACTTGTAGTGGTTTTTGAATCAAGGAAGGAAATGGAAATAGCTTTTGATATGAAGCTCTAACAAACCTCGTTTTTGTAAAGTCTATTGGTTTACGCATTTCAACTTAGTAACACAAAATTAAAAGTTGTAGAGTGGTTTTCAAGGCAAAGTTATAGAGCTATTTTTGCTATAGTTGCTAGGTTGTTCTGGACCTATTACCTGCTCGTCTCTAACCACATTCTCTACTAATTATTATTTACGTAGGTCGATTTCACAGTGCTAATTAGTGTTAAGAAGAAAGAATGTTCCAGACTACGGTGATAAGAACTGACATGTAATCATATGCTATTAAAGCGTACATTTACTTGTCAGCCAGACTGAGGAGTGTGAAAGTTATACATTTTGCAAAGTTGTAATGTAACTGAGAAATCTGCGACACTTCTGAAGGTAGGTTACTTCAAGTTGTTTAGCCGCATTCCCAAAATGCAGAGTATCTAATGGCTTTTTTCCCCGCAACTAGGATTCTGAGCGTTTTACTTGCATTTCAATTTTTGTTTGTTCGTTTTAATGTAATCCAGTTGAAAGAAGACTGGCGTTTATTAAACCTGAACTTTGTTAAGGATGGAAAACTTCATTAAGTCGTCTTACGCTATGTCCTGAATTAGACACCAAGTTAATATTCTGTCTACTCCTGTTCTTGGCTACTATTTAGCAACAAATACTCAAACTTGTGTTTTTTCTGAAAAGCTGCTGTCTATTTTTTTCCGTGTTTAAGCGGGACAGGAAACTCATGGGCTGCTAATTGCCGTAGCTTGAGTCCTTTCTGGAACTGACCAGCAATACTAGTTCTAAAGGTTGCTTGTATTCTCAAATGCTGACGCCAATGCGATTTCGGCAATTTCCAATCCTAGAGCGCGCCTAAACTCTAATCACGTAACCCAGCTATGTTTCCAAATATTTTCTTATTGATTATTGTCATCTAGTGGTTTAGTTGAGAAACGATTCAGTCGAGTCAAAAGCTTCTGTCCAGCTTTCTCAATATATGCTTAATTGATGCCTGCGTTGACAAATATGCAAAACTTTATTCCTGAAATCATGAATTACTATGCCCAAGAAGGTGTCCTCCTATGGACTGGGTACCCAATCATACTTGTACCATTTCTGTAGAGATAAAGCTCTGTAAAATAAGTTTATGGTTTAGTTTGTTAGTTACTGCATGTTCCGTCACGGATGTCAATACAATGTCTCGTATTGAAACAACCCGTTGACAATCATTAAAGTGACGGATACTCTAATTGTGTGTTTTCATCTTGAATAACAAGTTGTTTTAGTCTTAATCCTTTTCCTTGAGAGGCTTTTTATCTGGACTATACTGGAAGTTTCGACCTAGCTCAGTCACGCGATATTAAAACTTAACTAATATTTCAAGGTTTTACGTTCTGTTGTCTTTAGTTGTTAGGTGTTTAATAATGCAAAGCTATGCCGAATAAGAAGAATATTTAACTAATTGAACTGCAAACCTGAAAAGAATACGCTCATATTCGACTCATATTTTAACGAGAATACTTTGCTAGCTTACGTTTCGCTATCGTTAAAAAATAAAGAAACATATGAGGAATAATTGTCGATTTAGTTTCAGAGAAAAAAAACACTGTTTTGTTTACTGTTTAATTGTTTAACTTTTTAACTTGAGTAATTCTAGTTAAATCAACCATAAAATAACCAGTCGTTTTTTTTTTATTTTTATTACGAAACTTTGATGCCTTTATTTACAGGTATACTCGGAAGCATGTACAATTCGATGTCGGTTAATTTATTTCTTTTAAAACGCCACCCGTAAAGGACAAATTAAGTATAACGACAAACAGAAGTGCTTTTACCAGTGCAAGCAGCACGTTTGTGCTTTTGGAAGTACAAACCCGCATTCCTTGCTGTTATCCATTTTGAGAGGAGCTGAGAACGATAGAACGAGTAGATAATCGAACGAACGAACTAACGAACGCAGGAAAGCAGGCGACAGATGGTCGGACCAAGCGGGCAAATTTCTTTTAACTTTCTTCAAATATTTTTATTCCTTGTTTTCGAGTTTTGCTGATATGAAAATGCCACAACTTGGATGTGTAACAGCGTAAAGACGCGACGGACTGACGTATCAACGAGCTTGGCGGACTAGTTCAATCATCAAGGATTTTTATTGAACGATGTCAAAATCTAGGATGCTGCCTGGGCCGTGTATAAAACAGCGTAGAAAGTTATAAAGATTGGTAGACTGCCGAATATGTCCCTCTTCAGAAAATGAAACGGGTTTCATTGTCACAATTTCGTAGAACCGGTTTCATTCTCTCGAAACGTCAGAATTGTGCTACACATATTCGGCTGTCTACCAACCTTTTAACTTTCTTCAAAGATTTTTATTCCTTGTTTTCTAGTTTTGCTGATATGAAAATGTCACAACTTGGATGTGTGCGTATTTATGTCATAGTATTTTTTACTATGTGCTTATTAACTCCAGGTGAGAATCTTAGACGTCTTGTATGAATCATAATCGTCAACTTGCATATGAAGACCGATATTCTTATTTATGGCATATTTGGCACTTACACTCGGTGTCACGAGTGTCAAAATTACCCTCAACACATATAAATATTTCATGACACCGAGTATAAGTGCCAAAATTCGTTGAATATACCCTTCTTTTCACCGGCATTACCGTCCATCAAGATAAAACTTTAAACACGCTACGTATGGTAAGGGCCAAAGGGGTATACGGGGAGAACATTTGTATGCCCATTTTTATGAGGGGAATAAAGCTAATTTAATTAAGGTTGCCCTTTGGAAATGTAAAATATGAGCCCAAAAAGGATCATTGGACGGCACGTGCAATTTTCCGTTTTGTGAACCAAATTTGTGTTCAGCATTTACTATAATAATGTACGTTAGTGAAAGTGTTGGTTTCAAAGTTACTTCTGATTAGATTAAATGTCCAAAAAAGATTTGATACTCAATTGAAACTCTTGCCCGGACTACAATGATAGGCACCTATACACTTGGTAGCCTAATCTTCTTCTAAAACGCCAGATAGGTTGTGATTAATTACTTTTCTCAGATTCACAAGTTGTTATTGTGCCAATGACACGAGAATATTAGGCAAATGCTTTGCCCGTATGCATCTCGCCCTCGGTTAAAGTATTGTCCGATAAAAATTTCGCCTGTCATTTTTTGAATAATCAAACAGATATCACCCGAACAAGTAACCATGCGAAGTTTTTATCGCAAAATTCGTTGAAATTGAAGTTATACTATGCTATTATATGTGCAACTTTTGAATTTTGGATGCCGCCATTGAAGTGGCAAGTCTAGCAAAAGTAGTCAAAAGGCAGGCTTTGACGTCTGAGCCTCACAAATAAATTCGAGCCAAGTTTTTTGAGGCTATGACGTCCAAGCAGCTCTCGACTCATTCTCTCCAAACTAGGCCAGTTCAATGGCGGCGCCCAAATTTTAAACTTCTCACATACAGCATAACCTTTAGTTAAACGAATTTCTCAACGAATTTTTGCATGATTACTTATTGCCGTAATATCTTAAAGATTATCTTAAAAAAAGCAATCGTATTTTTCATCGAGGAACCACTTTAATATTGATTTCATTGATACGGTGAAAATAACTTACAACGTCATCAACCTAAAATTTAAAGTGGTTACACGTGTTTCCTCGAAATGAAAAGACAAAAAAAAAAAACAGAAAAGAGAGAAAGAAAATATTAAAGTAATTCCTTTATGATTAAGAAATTTCTTTTGGAAAACAAACATGCTAGGTCACCTTTTCAAAACTTCTCTTACGCCCCACGTACAAGTGAAAACGGACAAGTTGTCCCATGCTGGCAAACAAGTTGTTACAAGGTTGTTCCAACAAGACGTCACTGCGATGTGTTCGCACTGGTTGTCCCAAGTTGTTACGACTGATGACTCCAATGGGCTTGTTACAAGTTGTTCCAATAACTTGCTACTGTCTAGCAATTCACAATACACTAAAAGGTTGTTAACCACAAGTTTGCAAATGCTTGATGAAATGACAGGCTTGGTATAGCTTGTCAACCGAATTGTCACAAGCCTGTTATGAAGGCACCTTGCTGACAAGCTGTGAAATTTGTACGTGGGTAGATAGTGCCACTCTACTTTTTTTGTTCTCTTTAATGGCTTGTATTTCGTTTTCAGCAACTCCAGCTCGATGCGATAAACAGTGTGTTCTTAATCAAGGTTCCTGCAAACACGAGCCCAACGGACAAACAGCTTGCAAGTGTGAGTTTGGCTACGGTGGAGAGCTGTGTGATCGAGGTAAGTGTTTATGAAGGAAAACGTTTCAATCAATAGAATTTAGATTAATTCGCAACTTCTGTACTAAAGATCCACTACAACACCATTTCCGCTGTTTTTTCTTTTTTGGTTGAGGCTGTTCTGTATACTACTCGTATATACCCGTAATTAGAGGAACAGCACTCTTTAACTGCACTCCGTGGTGCCAGATTTAGTCACCAGTGACTGATGCAGACTTTTTTGTTTTACTCTGGATAATACCAGACGATTTTACTCGTTGAAGGGAAAACCCTCTGTCACCAAGAATTTAAAGCTGTCGCAACAAAGACGAAACAACATTCGAATTCAGCATCTCCAAAGCTTCTTCAGTGGTTAACTGAAAGCAACATAGCTGAAGCAGATAACATTAAATGAAGCAGATAATCTATTTTACAGATAACATTAAAGGGCTCTATAAATAATAATTCTAAAAACATTTCACATTCCTTTTACATGAAAAATGTTTGTGGATATTTGATATTTCTCATTCGTTTTGGTAAACTATTGCACATTTAAGGTCACCAATATTTAAATGATTTCTTTACTGACACCGTTTTGGCTTCGGAACAGTTAAGTTGAAATTGAGTGCTGCTCTTGTCTTATATTTAATTACATCGCTTACAATACACAGGTTACTTTTTAAATGTTTTAAAGCAGGAACAAAAACCTTGTGAGGGGCAAACGACAAATATGCAGCGCACGAAACATTTGATGTCGCTAATCCTGTTATACGCTTATAGACGAGACACATATGATTAAGTGCATGGCTCCAATTGGAATTGGCGAAGAAAAACACCCAGTCGTTGATGTCGACATGACCGCATCATCTTTCGTCAACGAAAATTTTTCTCCACACCATGGC
This sequence comes from Nanipora kamurai, assembly GCA_036872915.1. Lineage (NCBI taxonomy): Eukaryota > Metazoa > Cnidaria > Anthozoa > Scleralcyonacea > Helioporidae > Nanipora > Nanipora kamurai. The sequence goes on from JBAHVQ010000528.1 coordinate 432,506, forward strand.
CGCCTGCTGAACCCAGTCTCCGCGTGGTGCGCTGCTGCTACGGACCCCGTTCCCTATCTTCAAATCGATTTTGGCGCTCTTGTGATAATCCTGAGTGTGGCCATTCAAGGAGATCCTACTGGAAATAATTACGTGCAAAAGTTTAAAATAGCCACACGATCGAATCCGAGCGCCCAATTTACAAATGCAAATAATGATCAGGTGAGGTTAGGGAGATTCTTTGGTCTAGTGTTGTGCAACTATTTTAAATAACTAAATGGTTGCAGTTTAGTCAGCAATGCAGACAAGCGAGTCCCTTTCTGAGCCGTTCTTCAGCCTAATTCCCAGTAGGGCATTTTCAGCGCGTACTGTTTTTCTGTTTGTTTCTCAATGAAAAGCAGTACGCGGGGAAGTTTTCGCCTAGTGGAAACTAGGCCTTAGGGAGGCTTCCTAGGTAAGCTTTAATAGGAGACTGGTAACTAAATATGGCTGAATACGCATGCGTAGATAACGATCTTGTCGACCCGTTATTCTATCACGATAGCACCGACGGCATCACTACAAATAGGAAGCTTTTGGATGTTTGCTTCGGTGCATTTCTTTTAAATTTGATAATTAAAAAGTTTGATAAATTTAAGTTTAAATTTGGTAGGAAACTATATGATAAGTCGAAACAATAATATAAAAGTAGAGTGCTGCGTCGGCAGTATCGAAACGTCAGTTTCTCCATTCTTAAGTTCTGGCAGTTTCTCAACCCTTGATTATCTGTATGAGAAGTCATCTTAAATGGGTATAAATGAGGTCTATTTAGTGACATAAGCCTTTTGTGTTTAATAGCGAAGCGTCGCCCAGCCAAGTTGATGAAAAAAGTATAAATTTCACATGAATAATGTTCTAGCATTTGCACACCGATGATTTTTTAGATTTTAAAATATTATTTACAAAGATGTGTTGGGAAGCTGGAAGCGGTTGCTTTTTTCTTCTAAAAAGTATGTCTGCATTTTTTAGAGCCAAACCATTCTAGCCTTCACCTATCAAAGCTGCTAATTTTCATTTTTTTACAATTTACAGCCTTACGATGGAAATTGGCATTCTGGTCAAATAAAAACAGTTGTAACTCACCCTCCTCTGGTAGCGCTTCAAATGAGATTTCTTGTTGAAACTCACACCGGGGAATATGCTTGTCTGCGAGCTGAAGTGTACGGATGTCCACGAGGTGAGTGTTACTTAGTTCGGACATATTGTTTTCAATTTGAGTTCCCTAAGCTGACTGAATACAGACATTTGAAGGAACGACTATCCAATAACAGGAATCACAGTAATATCAGAACAATTAATTTAATGTTAATTTTTAAGGACTCACCATCTGAGTCGTTGTAGCTCAATGGTTAGAGCATCTCACCGGTCATCAGATGGTTGCGGGTTCGATTCCCGTCTAGGGCGCGGAAACCGTTTTTCTGAGAGAACGAGCTTGACGAACGTCCACTAGTCGTCTAATTTTGATCACTGTGAGTATAAAACAGATAACTCAACGTCATGTTGTGAGTTATTTATCTAACGTATCCAAATTGACGTTGAGCACGTTTAATTACAAAAAGGGATGACCAAGAAGCTGAGACGGAGTATTAGCTTTGAAATAAAGACACCGCATAGACATTCTCGGGTGGAAACGCTCCATTGGACAAACATTTGCTGAACAAACAATACAGAACTCTTTCACCACCCCGAAAAATGTCCGTCTACGCTTCCGTTGAAATGTTTTGAAACACTCACTAATTTTCTTGGCTGTCGTATTACTCTTTACAGCGGGCGCTTCAGCAGGTACCTGTGCTTTAACACTCGGAGTGTCCAGCAGTAGCCGGTATTCCTCAGAGCAATTTAGTGCGACTTCATTTAAACCTGGCCATGAAAGTTTCAAAGCGAGATATAATGGACCGAGCGCTTGGTGCCCAGACAGATCGGATTCAGATCCAAAGCTGTATCTCGATGTTTCTCGAAGAAACGAAACAATAGTTGGTATCATTACGCAAGGATTCTATGACGGAACAAACCATGAGTATGCAAGGAGTTATCAACTGAAGAATGAGGATACTAGAACAATCCATACAACTGGCGGCAATGACGTATGTATTTACTCTCATGTCATATAAAGGAGGGGTGTATCTTTAGTACAGATAATACCGGAGCCCAGGTAATTACTCGAAATACTGCACTTCTATATTTTAAAAAGAGAATCGAGGCTCCGACGTGTGACTAGATCAGTCGCAGGGTGCAGCCAGGGAGAACTCCGCCCCTACAGACTAATGGTAAGTAAATAAAATAATAAGGTGCTATTTAAATTACTAATTGAAAAAGAGGAACTATTTAATGACAAAAGGAGCTAATATTGCAATCATTACGAATATGTCTGAATGAGATGTAATTCTAGTCTTCATTTAAAGGATTTTAATGGCAATTTTTTAAGAATTTCATCAAGATCATTCCATACCACAGGACCTTCATAACGAAGGCTAAATTTCCCATGATTTGTTCGAACTGTATTTATTATAGCAGGTTTGTTTTGAAGCTAGTCCAGAGTTATATTGATGTGTTGATATTATTGGTTGAAAATAGTTATAGAATACAACCGATAAGAATTTTTGATGAAATTGATATACGAAAAGTGAATTGTGAAAATATATAAGATCTATGAAATTAAGAAATAGAAATTGTTAAAATAATAGATCAGAATGGTCTTCTGGTTTGGAGAAGGTCATAATTCGTACTGCCTTTTTTGTAAGATAACAATATGTTTGATTGCTGAATAATAAGCGTTGCCCCAAACCAATAAACAGTAAGTAATAGTTGGATGTATAAGTAAGTAAGTAAAGTAAGTAAGTAAGTAAGTAAGTAAGTAAGTAAGTAAGTAAGTAAGTAAGTAAGTAAGTAAGTAAGTAAGTAAGTA
>JBAHVQ010000528.1:435528-471754 GCA_036872915.1 Nanipora kamurai
CATTATTATTATCACTATCATTAACATTATTATTATTGTCAATATCATTAACATTATCATTATTATCACTATCATTAAGATTATTATTATCAATATCATTAACATTATTATTATCACTATCATTAACATTATTATTATTGTCAATATCATTAACATTATCATTATTATCACTATCATTATCATTATTATCACTATCATTAACATTATCATTATCATTATTATCACTATCATTAACATTATTATTATCAATATCATTAACATTATCATTATTATCACTATCATTAACATTATTATTATCACTATCATTAATATTATCATTATAATCACTACCATTAAAATTATCATTATCAATACCGAATTTTCTTGTAATGTATTCCAGATCGATGTCATCGAACAGGATGTCACAGATATGCATACTGTAACTGGTATACAAACTATACATGTGTTTGTAGGGGGAACTATACAGGAAATGGGTCCTATTGTGAAGGTGGGTAACAAAAGAAAACTCTTCCTGACTCTGATTCTCACCATATGTGAAATCACCATCATTTCTTTTTTTTTTTTGAATTTTTATCGGTGACATACGGTTATCTTTGCTGTTTAGCTTAGCCGTGCAAGGAGCAAAACTTGAATATCACGTTGGCTGTAACAAGACCCAGCTAAGAAAGGGTGGAGAAAGATTATTACAAACACGAGTAAGAGTTCTCCCAGGCTCTTACGAGTGTTTGCATCACCTGATGTAAACAAGGCCAAACAGTTTCGATTTCTTTCATAAAATAACTTGAAAAAATAAGTAAAATATCCAGGGAAATAGCGTTCTTCATGAGTGTTATCAAACCACAACTTTTCCTTATTGTTAGGATGGCGTGCGATGGCATAATACATCGTAGAGAACAATGGTGACGCCAGAACTGTGTTTGCATAACCTCATGCTAACACGGTAGTTGAACAAGCACTTATTTTTTAAATTACAAATAACTAATCACATGGGTCCTCATAAAGTAAGCGTTTAATTTCACTAGTGTTTTTAAAGTTTATAAATTGTCTTTGTCTTTTCACGACTCAGGTAATTTTGTGAAACTTTGAAAGTACGTCTGATATTAAACCTTCGTTTTCCTTTGTCCCATGTATTGTTTGGCTAAAATTCTAATTTGTTTGGTTCCTTTCAGGTCTTTGTGATCGAGCTAACTGTCACGAGAATGCAACATGCCGGATAGATAACGACAATGCTCGATGCATTTGTAACCTTGGTTACAGGGGGAATGGATCTTACTGCACTGGTACTTACATTATGTGTTTAGGATGTTCAAACGTATTCCGTTATTATTCTAAAGTTGCTAAGGACAGATCCTTTTGGGCAGCCGACGTATTTCAGAAAGTGATTACAGGTTTAAAAAAAAAAATCCAAAATATTAATTTGAGCAACAGTTTGACAAAATTTTTTCGTTGAGTGATTTGATATGGGGACGTCGCTCTAAAGTCATCATAAACCTTACAAACTCAATTATTTTCCCTGTTATTAACATTACGCCATATGTTTTGAAATAATTTGAACCGGAGAGTCTGCCTCCGGAAAAATAACCATTCCATTATTCAGTAATCAGCAAAGTTATAACAATTTTAGTGTATTTCCAAGGCATTTTTTTACAAGAAAATGTCGATATCTCAGGCCCTTTTGAATACTTTTAAAATCCATGCCTACCTTTGAAGTACGTGAAGACCTTCCAGATTCGAAGTATCATTTAAAAATAGTGTGACTTCAAAAAAATATGCAAATATTGTAGCATTTTTACTTCTTTGATGACGTCACAATGACGTCGCAACTGTACGTCATTATACTGTGCAATATAACTTTACGTACAAAGATCAAGTAAAACATTATGTTTTTGGTTCTTAAATCCCCGAAGCGCTATAAGTATTTAGGTTAATTCTAACCTTGCTTAGCCACGCGTGGAGTGTCCATTAGACTGAAGACGTCTGAACGCTTCATCTTTTTTAACCAGCTCAACTTCATTTAGTGAAAGAAACATTTTACCTCAGCTTCTAGTCAGTCATTTAGTCATGATCATATTTTTTCGTTCATTCTAAACGATAGGTCTGAATGAATCCTGTCAAGCAGTGATTAAGGTCTTTTACATTCATTCTTCTAGAGAAGCTTTCGCTTAATTTTTTTTTTTTTGTAGCATTTCATGAGTGGGGGGATTGGAGTTCGTGTAGTGAAGCTTGTGGACCTGGAATTAGTCAACGAACTCGAGCTTGCATTCATCCTGCTGAGCTTTCGTGCGTGGGAGAGACCACACAGAACAGATCATGTGATGATGCACCCTGTCCAGGTTGTATATTCACGCGTTTGAAAATCAACTTGCTTAATTGCTTTACAATGAAATACTTAGTATCTATGTCCTTGGGCTTTAGTGCAAAAGCTTCATGAAACATTTAATCCGTACTGAAGGAACTAATTAATTACTTTGTATGTCAAGTTCAATCGGAAAGAATAGCGTTGGGTAGGATAGAATTGGATTGAATCGGATAGGTAAAAAAAATACGTGAGAGAACATAGATGAAATAGGTAAGATATGCTCGACATGATAAGAGGTAGCATGGTATGGCATGGTATTTTGTGGGATAGTATCTTTGGTTACGGCATGATATGGCGTGGTAGGCTGACTAGGCCTATGAAGGTGTTGTGTACGAACACGGTGTAATATAGTATGGCACAGTACAATATGGTATGTCATGGTATGGCAAGGTTGGTATATGCTATGGAGTGGTACGGTATTCAGTTGTATGATATGGGATGGCATAGTATGTTGCTTTACGTATTATTTAGAAACCGAGTGAGCGTGCTTTATCACCGTTTCAAAAACTCAGAAAGACATGCTTGTTTTTCTTGTTAAATTTTCTTGACTTACAAAACACAAGCGTATAAAGAGGGCTGTTTTTGAAGTTATTCAAATCTAAAATATCTTAAAAGATCTAAAACGCTTGGCTGCCGTCTCGTGTTTTATGTCCGATAAAACATTACTACTCTTATTTTAAATATTACATAAAGGCACAACCCGTAGACGAGCGTATTTAGACAATGATATAGCAACTATTCACGAGCTTTCTAAATGACTTCTAAAATCGAACAATAAGGTCATCCCCTATGGAGTACGTTTTGAATGACAGCTGTCAGGATTTGAGTGATTTAATCGACGCTTGAGTAGTTTGGGAATAGAACAAGTCTCTTAAACATATTTTGAATTTGACTAAAAATTTGCATTTGTGGAGGAAGTATTTGTCATTTGTGCTACCGCAATTTTGACAAGATGTGACGAACGCCTCCAAATCGACAGAATACGCCGCAATGAGCCTGCATATACGTAAAGCTTCGACCGTTTCTTTCTAGTCGGTCAATCGAGGTGTTGTGGGCGAACTTGTTTCACTGTTTTTGAGATAATTTACCGGTTAACTAGAACAAGATTGTAGTACAGTCGTGAAGTGCCGTTGAGCTGGCATAAATGCACGAAGTATGTTTGCTTGTCGAGGATGTTTACTTGTCGCTGAGGCTCTATGATAAAAGTTGGGAGGTAAGTGGTTTGTAACACGAATCTACCAGATATTTGCTGCTTTTTCTTGCTTGTTAAATGCAAAGGTGAAAATAGATGTATTTTAATCGAAATGGAGAATTGTCTCTGTGTACAAGAAGAAGAGTTTGCAAAATATGAGTGATCAGATAAATCGATTACGTCCTTACATTCAGGAGAGAAAATAATTCATCTTGAGCACTGTGTTCGATACCAATGAGTTCGTCAAATATCTTGCAGCGGTACTTATAGTGGTATAAAAGGGTCGTTATGTGACGTCTTTTCCTTCTTTTAATTGAACGTTTATATCATCAATTATTAACCAATTTTAGAAGATACTTCATTTATTTTTTTAGTTTTCATATCTACATTTTTTCGTCGCATTCTCGCGGACGCTGGTTTTTGGCTATATACTACATATGCTAAATGCTGAACACTAATCTGGTTCATGTGGGAGCTTGGTAAATAACAGACGACCAGCGAACGTTCGTCAAGCTCGTTTACTCAGAATAACGATTTCTGAGCCTTAGACGTGAATCGAACCTGCAACCTTCTGATGACCTGTGAGACTCTCTAACCATTGAGTTTATCAAGACTCAGATGGTGAGCTTCGTCATATGTGCTGCTTAAGTGGAAGTCACGATATCGTGACACTACATATGACGAACCTGCAGCTTAGCTCACCATGTGAGTCTTGGCAGCTCAATGGTTAGAACATCTCATATATATATATATATATATATATATATATATATATATGTATTCTTTATTCTTTATATATATTTATATATTTTTAAATTTTATAAATCTTGCTATCAGTTAATGGGAACTGGTCACAGTGGGGAGTTTGGAGTTCTTGTTCAGCCACGTGTGGATCTGGTTTCCACACCAGAAATAGAACATGCACCAATCCAAGCCCAGCCCACCATGGAGCGCCGTGTGTGGGTGCAAATCAGGAGACTAGCGTTTGTGACGCTGGAAATTTATGTCCAGGTTTGTCGGTTTTATCATTTATTTTTTTATTAAATGCTTAGAAATGTTTCTGATTCAAGCCTGATTGTTTGGTAGGCATGCATATCTTATTGTGGTAAACCAAGGGTTGCAATCCTTTGGATTATGGTAATATCCTTTAACCTTTCAATGTCTGAATTTTCTTCCTTTGTTCTTTGTTCTCTCTTTATTTTTTGCTTTATTTTCTAGAATGTTCTTTTATGCTAGGTGTCCGATATATCGAACACCGGGCGTTGAACGGTTAAATCAATTATACATTGGGTATTTATTACACGTTCAATAGTGTTTACGACACGTTCACAACGTGTTTACAAGCATTAAGTATATTACACTAATTACAATAGAAGTTTAAAACTTTTACGTATTGTGGTATATCATTACACTAAGAAATTTTACCTATTAAGTTTAAAACTATACACATCAATAGCATGAACTACGACTATTTCTAAATCGTTCAGTTTTACAGAAATAGTGATACACCTTCTCGTCTTTTGTCCGGGTCTCTCTTTCTCTTATATTATTCACTTTTTTCGGTAGTAAACTGTGAAGTTGTCTTGAAGGCCTTAAGAAATGAAATGAATTATATTGTGTGCTTTAAATTCCTGTGAGTGGGAAACCCGACAAGAAAAGGGACATGTTTTTTTTTCTTTATCACGAAAAAATATGTTTTTTACCGGTTGGAAGGTCCGTTCAGGAAAAATGTTTTCTCGAGGTCACAAAGACGATCCGAGGTTGCAGGCCAAGGGTTCTCATGGAGACCGAGAGAAAATATTTTTTCCTATAAAGACGGACCAAAATCGATAGATAACGTATTTATTTTTTACTCTGCTTGAAGTTTTTGTTTCCGTTGCTCAAATAGGTCAGTTCATTGTGGATAGTATAAATGTTTTCATTTCCTTTTTTATTATTATCGCTTTTGTGATGATAACCTTTCGTTCGGGTCTATTTGTTTATCCAAGACCTTTATGTTAATAAACACCATTTTCAAATAGTTTAAAAACCAAATTGGGTTCAACTTGAACGTCGAAAAAATATGAATTTCCGACCATGGTCAAAATATCGTAAAAAACCCAAAAAAACAGCAGACGTAGCCAAGCAGGCACGCGACTGATAAGAAATAGTGGTAAACAATAATCATCATTTCGTTCGGCAAATTATGTCATTGAATTGTCCAAGTTTTGAAATTATCTAGCTGGAAAATAATCTTTCCGGGATAGACACGCCGATCATTAGGTTGATAAATAATGTAGCTGATTAGGTCGTCTTCTGATCAGTCTTTATCTGTATTCCTTTTTACTCTAGGTGAAGGAGGTTACGGTGAATGGACTAGCTGGACATCTTGTAGCAAGACTTGCGATCACGGCTTTCGGAATCGAACTAGAACCTGTGAGAACTACGCTTCGGGATGTACAACTGAGGCATCTCAAGGAATGCCTTGTTTTCTAGCACACTGTCCAGGTAAGGAGGAATTTGAAGAATTTGGATCGCTTTAATCAAGGCTGGTTGTATAAAAAGGTGACCAATGAGTCTTTAATTTTAGTCAATCGTGATAGAGTAGGAGAATTTAACTGTTTTTATCCATCGACAGGAGATGAAACCGTCATTAAGTGTTTCATACAACCGGGCTCAGGAGTAAAGAGCAGATTGTACCTAAACCTTTTATCGTCAACGTTATCGTCATCGTTATCATCATCTTCAGTCACGGATATTATCATCATTACCATCATCATTGCCATTAACAATATCATCATTGATACCATCATCATTATCAACGTCATCATCGTCATTAGGAACTTCGTCATCATTGAAAACTTTACAATACTCATCAACGTAACATCCTCATCATCAACACCACGATGGCAATCATTACAAACAAGATCATTGTTATTAACATCATCATAACATCATCATATCATTATCAGACATCATCATCAGACATCATCGTCATATCATCATCAGACATCATCATCACCGCCTTAAACATGATCACAATCAACATCACTCTCACCAACTTGTCATTATTACCATGTTGATCACCACTATCATTATCATCCTCACTATCACCAGCACCATCATTATCCTTGTCCTTATGATCAACATGATCATCATACTCCTGCTCATCAGCTCCAGTAATCCTAATCCTAATTACATAATCATACTAATTATATAACCTGAGCTTTATGTCATTTTAGTGGACGGAAATTATACCGAGTGGAGTGACTGGTCAGAATGTTCTAAAACTTGTGGACTTGGAGACCAGGTTCGATGGAGGAACTGTACCAACCCGGCGCCAGCGCATCGTGGGGCTGCATGTCAAGGAGAACCAAGAGAAACAAAACATTGCATTATAGCAGAACGATGCGCAGGTAAACCCTACCTCGAACAACCTCGCTCCCAAGACCATTTGCTAATATTAGGATTCCGGCGAATGGTCCCAAGACCGAGGTGGTGCTTTGCCTAGACAGTCCAAGTATACTCAGTTTATCCGTCAGGCATAACACGGTGGCGTGTTCTTTTTGTGCTACAGGTGATTTTGGATACGGGGAATGGTCAGCTTGGAGCGCATGTTCAAGCATTTGTGGGAGTGGTTCAATGACACGTCTCAGGGAATGTACTTTGTCTAATCCTGGTGATTCGTTTTGCCAAGGACCATCAAACGAAACTAGCACTTGTGAAGCAGTTCCCTGCCCAGGTACGCGGACCAAATTCTTGCAAAAATGTTACCAACATGGTCGGTTGAATAATAGTGTGACAGTCGTTATGATTACTGAACAACATTCATGAATTGACAATATTTACTGACGCTGACAGTTGACACTAATAGTAACAATAACCACAACATTGGCACGATAACTAACACAGAGGTTAGCATGAGACTAAACATGCAAAGCTTTAATTAGTTTAATTATGTTTTGCAACTGCAAGAAGTTCCTAACTACGAGTAGTTGGAAATATTTCGAGGTCCTCGGAGTTTTAAATATTTCTAACCTACTCATAGTTTGGAAATTATTCGAAGTATTTTGCTTGAGAGGTCAGCTCAGATACTCGACGCCGGACTTTGCCATGATTTCAAAGACCTCGTGTAGTAAAAAGGCTCACCCTCGGCTCGCCTTTTCAAAGCTCACAAGGACTTTGAAATCTCGGTAAAGTCCTCCGGGTCGTATTTGAACTATTACGTAAAATACGCCCTAGAGTATCCATGATTTTTCGTTAAATCGTTATGCACTGTTACGGCAATATTGTGTTATTTACACATCAAACAAATCTCAATATCTCAAGAGCCAAGTGAGTTATGGAAGACCCCTAAATGTCAGTCTTCGTAGTTTAGACTTTTTTTTTTTTCAAATTCGAAAGGTAATTTTAAGCTGTTTACCTCATATGTACGTTAATAGGGCAGTAAGATTCGAAAATCGCTTATCCCAGTTTTGATTTTAGTTAGAAGTACTTTCGAAGTGAGGAACAATAGATTTCTTGTTTAGTCAATATCTCATCTTGTTCCACATATAGTCAGACTTTGACATGTGCAAATTAGATGTTTCGTGACACCATCTACTCACACAAATTCCCAAATGAACGAATATCCCTTGAAATATCTGTTAGAAAGTCCTGAAAGTTTCCAGACATACGCCAGTAAGAATGGTACATTGCAATATGTAGCAATATGCTGCAGTAATTGTTGAATATACATCCACATCTTTGGGTGTTTATCCAGTTCTAATGAGTAGATGACGTCACGGCAACTAATTTTCATGTTTCAAAAACCTGAATATTTTTGGAACAGGATGAGATATTGACTAAGTCAGAACGCTATTCTTCTTCAATTCAAAAGTACCACCAAACACAATGTACGTAAGTTGTACGATTTTTGGTCTTACTGGCACTTTAACTAATTACAAACATTGTTATTCTTATCTATGTCATTTAGTCCACGGAGGTTTTACACAATGGACAGTTTGGGAGCCCTGCAGCGCTACGTGTGACTTTGGACAACAACAAAGAAAAAGATTCTGCACTAACCCACTCCCTCAGCACGGGGGAGAAAACTGTCCCGGTAGAAATCGACAAATTAGAGATTGTATAGTCGCCAACTGTTCAGGTAATTTTACTTCCAGCGAGTTTGCAAGGCTTTTTTTCTCTCGAGGTTTCAAAAGAGAACGTAATTTGGAGGGTGGTGTATCCATCGTTTTATCTTAATACAAATAAAATTCAGTGGTTCATTTTTTGGCAGAACTATTACATACGAGAATCATAGAGTAGCTTTGCAAAATCAAATCATTGTCTAGTTTCCAGTAACTTCTTCGAAAAAATATTGTCCGTCAGTGTTAACATTTTTTTACTGTCGGATGGAAAATCTGGGATTCCTATTAATCACAGCGCATTTTTTCTGGAAAAAATGAGATTTGTCAATTAAAAATCTTCCACTTTTTTGCAAGTAAAAAATCCGATGTGCTGATCGATAGTGGTACAAAATTTTAAGTGAGAATTGAAGTAATAGGATTTTATAACTTTAATCTTTGCCAATGCTTACTATTTGTATGTGTTCAGCTAGAAAATAGAGGTTTATTCAAATTTTACAATGGCGGTTGCAGCGTCGAAGTTTTTGATTTTCCTGCGGCGAAACAGTACTGGTGCGAAAGTGAAAACTTTGCAGGCAATAAGTTTTTGCATCTTTCCCACATGTTCAAGTTATGTCCCAGAAGAAATGTTTCTACTTTGGATATACTTGAAAGTCGTTGAAAAGAGTTTTGCTTTATTGGAAGACATTCGCGTTCGCATAATTAGGAAAAATCGTTGAGGCAAACTTCTACAACAGTTCATCTCTAACCCGAGATGGCGAACAGCATTTACTGGTGTCTTGGTACACCCCTTTAATATTTTTAACCTATTCATCCACCCGTACCCTTGTTCGTTCTCTGACATATACTTTTTGAACTCTATTAGGAGACTTTAGTTACTCCTCTTGGTCAAGCTGGAGTACTTGCAGCGTTTCTTGTTCCAGTGGTATCGTGACGAAAACACGGCATTGTTTGGATAGCAAAGGCGTTGGTTGTAATGGCTCTGCAGTGATGAAAAAGGAATGTCTACTTCTCGATTGTCCTGGTAATGTTGATGATTTGGGATATTTTATTCCATTAACAACTAATATCGTATAAAAGGGGTACTGCGCGAAACAGTGAATGGGAATATCCTATCTTAATTGATATAAGTTCGTCTCTTCATCAAACATCACTCTGCGTCCTCTCTGTTCACCTTCATTTGTCATTGTCCACCCGCACACTCACCTTCCCTCCATACCATTTCGGCCTGTTGTAATGACCTGATGGCATTTCGGCCTGTCTTAATTGTGCAAAATGGCATATGATGTAAACACAGAAATTGTTCTGAAGCTCTAACAGGCAATTTGAAATTAACATATGAAAGGAAATTTTTGAAGGAATCAATATACTAGAGATATGAGACGTTGTTATTTAAGTTTTATTATTCTTTATTTTTTTAGATCTTTCAATGCAACTCTGAACACTTGAAATCGTTCTTGTTCATTTTTAGTTCATGGTGGGTTTACAGAATGGGGAATTTGGTCAACATGTACGGTCACATGTGGAGCTGGGACTATACGGAGGGAACGGGAATGTACCAACCCCAAACCAGCTAATAACGGAAGTGATTGCTTTGGACTGGCTAAGGAAACCAAAGTGTGCACGATGCCGGAAGTTTGTTCAGGTTTGTTCTTATATTTTGTTGGGGTAAACTGAGCAAAATGGTAAGATTTAGGGTCCGTGCGCACACCAAAGGCCGCGGCCTGGTGAAAGTGACTCGATTTTTCACTCTTTGTAACGGATAAAATTATTCTTGGCGCAAACAATTCCAGATCTTGAGCACATAATGCTACAAGATATGCAACTATTGTGTCATATTAAAGATACTCGTCTCAGGTGAATGAATTATTAGATTCGAGAAGTTGACAAACAATAGGCCGTTTTGCAGCTAACTAAAAATAACTCCGAACAATGAAAAATTGGAAAGCATGGAGAACAGTGGGATTTCCAAAACAAAGAAAAACACAATGTACTGGATTTCACTTGCTCTCCAGATTTTGTTATTCAAAGTGTTTTTGACTTAGCTGCAAAAGGCCTATTGTTGCATCGCCTACGATGCGTTTGGACTCTTTAAAGTTTACACGACTGGATGTGTTAAGGATTTCATCAATGTTTTTGTCAATATGCTTTTTGAGTTGGCGAAAGCATATACTGTGTAAGTTAACTGTAATCAGACCAAAAGCGCTCAGAAACTGCCGAAAATTCAAGTCCGTAGAATTGACGTATCGAGCGAAGACCTTTTGTCGGAGTCAAATTGGTTTTACGTTTCACTCCAACGGAGGGCCTTCGCTTGAAATATCACTTTACCAAATTAAATTTTCGACAGTTTCTCGTAACCCTTTTGGTCTTATGCACATCTTTCAACACTGTCTACGCAAGACTCTCTTTTTAAATTAACTGAAATCAATTTTTTTCTTAGACGAAGTAGGTTTTACCACGTGGACCTTATGGTCCGAATGCAGTAAGACGTGTTCATTTGGAGTAAGCCATCGCACCAGGAATTGCACAGACGCAACACTGGAAACTTGTAATGGGGGTTACATCAAGAACAAAACCTGTTATGCCGGGCCTTGTCCAAGTAAGATTTAACTAAGTGACTTTTTCCTTTAACTTCTAACTATTTAATCTTTAACCTTTCAACCGCACATAATAGCACGCTTTAATGTCTTCAAATTGGATGCGTAAACGGAGCTCAATAAATATTCAAAAGGATTTTTAATAGATTGAATGATTGACAATTTCTTTTCAAAAATCTGAGTGCGAAATGATGAAAAATCGGGTAATTTAATGTTATCTGTGTCTTAACCAAAGGCTTAATTGCTCTCTAGCACGTATTTTTTAGGCTTTTTTTTTTTAGGCGAATTTTGAAAGTCCCGACCCAGTTCGTTGTAACATTATCTGGGTTAGAAGCAATATTTAAAACATGAATAGGAACGTTTTATCAGATTCAAAGCACGAGCGCGTAGCGCGAGTGTTTTAGATCTGACAAAACGCGCACTACGAGTGCTTTGAATAGCTTCCAAAACGAACCAGGCACTTGGGAATTCCAAAAATAGTGCTAATACATTCAATTTGAAGACCTGTCAGCCGTCTTTGACAAAAATTTGCATGTCAGTGTTTTCGCGGCGGGAGATTTAGAACTATATGACAGTCAACACTTCGGGATTAAGAGCAGATCATCACAGACATAAACGTGGTTCGAATGCATGAAGTTGGGAATCTGGTTCGTGAAGAGCGGTTTTCTTCATTATTTTATCACACTACTGCAGTACAAGATTAGATAAATCACGAAGCTTCAATTTTGACTAAGAGCTCATTAACCCTACAGTGACTGGACCGGCAAATACTTTAGCGACAGTTGTCAAATTTGTGTTCAACGTAAGAAGTGTTGAACTTTCTTGTATTTTTGTACGCTTTCAAATTTTTAAGCCACGTTATAAAGGCTGGATATTGTTGTGTGTTTGTTGTGACTTGTTCGTAAGTCATCGGTGTCATATTGTTATATTTTTGGAATAGAACGTCTGCTAGACATTCGCTTCTTGATAGGTGGGTTTTTCTGGTAAATTCAGCAGTTTAGTTCGGTATACTTTGTTTGGTTTGCCTTGAATGTATTCATTCTTTCTCTTTGAATTTGTAATTAGGATGGCATTTTATATAAAATTGCACGTTCGTTAGTATTCTTTACATACACTGTAACATTATCAAAAGATACATCACCCTCAGGAGGCACGTGGACAGATAAGTCTCTTGAAGGGGTTAACCGTTGAGTATGACCTAATATATTTAACCCAGTATTTTGACATTTGTTGCGGCAATGCTGGATTTAAACTCCTAAATCTCCCTTTACTACGACAGTAACATCCAACAATAAACTCTCAGTTAGTTTACTCTATTTTATATAATGTATTAAATCAGGTAATCAGCCTAAATTGCATAAATTAATAACATCTACAGCAAAAGTTGGGTTCTACATTTGGTGAAAACCAAACTGCCTTTTCAACAGAACGTAAAGATTAAATAACCAGCAAGTAACCAGTTGGTATTTCGTTCGTTTCATAGGTTTATCTTTAATTTAATTCAGGAAATAAAGACATATTTGAAAACTAGATTTTGATGCTAATCCAAATATTTCATAGCGTTCCCCTTAATCTACGGTAAAATGTCTCTAAAACTTTTCAGTTCTAAATTCACAATTTTCTTTCCAGTCAATGGTCATTACTCCGATTGGTCTCCATGGTCGTCGTGCAGTGGATATTGTGGGTCTGGCTTCAATACTCGCACACGTACCTGTACCAATCCTGAGCCAGCTTATGGTGGGTCTGGATGTTCTGGCACCAATAAAGAAATTAAAGATTGTCAACATTCTGTCACCTGCTCAGGTTGGTTTTGTAAAACGCCATTTTTTACTTTTTCCTCGTCCGCTATCTCCACTTCCACAGTCCATCTATTTGTCTCTAATCTCTCCTGTTCCATCTCTTTCGCTTCTGTTCTCTCATCTGTCCTTTCGCTTTCCCGTACCTCTCTTACTTCCCTTTCCCACTCCCTCCGTCTAATAGTGTTTTCCATCTCTGTCTCCTTTCCTCTCCCGCCAGCTCGCTGTCTCGACTGATCCCCCCTTTCCTCTCCCTCGTTCACTGCTACACCATCTTCCTTTTCTTCTGATGATGATTGCTCAGGTGTTCTGCTAATACATTTTTTAAATCTTTAGTTTTTAGATTTTACTTTTTATTTTTTATTTTTCTCTTTTATTTACTCCTCACTGACTCGCTTCTTTACATTTTCACTCTTTTTCTCATTCACTGAACGCTTATTTTCCAGGTGAGAGTGGTTATACAGAATGGTCTTCTTGGACACTATGTACCCAGACATGTGGAAACAGTACACAGATAAGAACAAGAAAGTGTAAAGATCTTGCTCCACCAGAAGAGTGCAGTACTACTTCTATTCAAAGAAAACCTTGTGACTTTGGAAAATGTCCGGGTACGTATTCAAAAGATGTTGAAGCTACATGAAATCCCGTCAACATATTAAAGCGCTTCTGTGCAATAAATTTTACTGTAGTTCATGGCGGCTGATCTGATTGGTCAAGTTGGGGATCGTGCAGTGCATCATGTAGTTCTGGACGCAAATTGAGAAAACGAACATGTACCAATCCAGTGCCATCTTACGGTGGATTGCCTTGTTACGGAAACTCTCACGAGTACGAAAATTGTGTTATGCCCCAAAGCTGTTCGGGTACGTACACAATTGCTGCTTCGTTGTGTCGGTCATTTGCTAACAGTCAAGTAGATATTTTAAATATCGAAAACACAGTTGTCAATAAATTTATATGCTGCTTATGACAAATCGTTCTACGTGTCACCCTACGGGCTTTTCATGTGTCATACTTCTCGGCTTTTAACGTTCCCGATATTTTGTCACCTTGTTTTTTAACATATGCACCCGAGTTAAGGACAGCGGTTCCACACCATACCGTACCAGAACACCACACCGTCAACAAACCTCTGTACAGTACAGTGCTTCGTCATACATTTGCTAGGTAGCTTCACATAACTCTACCATAAAATAGCCCAAACATAACGTCGTGCGTGTAAGCTATATATTAGCAACATACAGCCCACTAAACCATTCAATAACATGAAACAGAACAGTGCTGAACAACACAACGAAAAACAACACAGCCCAACATTGCTAAGCAAAAGACAGCCCAACCAATCTATGTCGAACTATAGTATGCCCATTCCATTACACTACACCACAATGTTATATCCAATAACAACCGACACTATCCAAGGAATCATTCATACGGTACACCGTCATGCAGCTTATTCTTTACCACATCGTGGTCTTACAGTCGCTGATGACTACGAATCCAGTGCAAATAACGCTTTCATGTTACTCCAGGGGATGAAGAATACTCACAGTGGGGAGACTGGGGAGCTTGCAGTACTTCTTGTGGTCGAGGAACTCGTAAACGATCTCGACATTGTATTGTTCTTCCTACCTATCCGCCGGCAGAAGATCCTTATTGCATCCTTCCCACTGATCAATACATGGAATGCTATGAAGAGCCGTGTGTAGGTGAGGGAAATTTATTGTTTTACTACTAGGTAGCGTATGGTGTACTCAAAGTTATGGCAAATTTTGACATTTTTTACAGTCGATGGTAATTTCACAGAATGGACAGGCTGGTCAGCGTGTAGCACGACATGTGGATATGGCACTCGACAAAGATATCGCAACTGCACCAATCCTCCCCCGCTCTTCGGTGGAAGTGATTGTCTGGGACCAGAATATGACGTGATGGAATGTGAAAATGTTTCTCTCTGTCCAGGTAAACAACAACATCTGTCCAAATAAGAATTAAAACTCCAAAAGTAAAATCTAGTCTAAATCTAAAAAGCGTATGTGAAGCGGGTAAAGATAATAAAGATTAGCCTTTACAATTCTAATTTTGGTCTTGAGATATTTTGATTTGCTTGATTTGTAAATATTACCCAGCATATGTTTAAATTACTGAATTTACTGGGAGTAAATGTTTGTCTTAAAAGATCATTTTAAAGATGGTTTGTTTTGTTTTATTGCTAAAGTTTGCCTCTGAACTCACTTTCAAGTTTTTGTAAGGGTTTAAAGTGTACATCAAGTGAAAAGATAAGCTCGAGAGAAGCTACCTGATTTGAAAGAACTTTTTTAAACCATAAAGATTGGTATTTACATCTCTTGCATACCTCACTTTGTTTTTGAAATATTAAGATTTGTTTGATCTATAAATAATCCCTTGCATACTTCGCACTGCATATTGACTTTTTGTAATACAAGAAATATAAACGAAATGTAAGTTTATTTCCTAAGATTACGTTGTCGTTCACATTCTTGCTGTTTTTGCATAAACTTTCAATAGTTGAAGTTATAGACCACTTTTACTTATTCCCCTGTTGGAAGAAAAATGCTCATAAATAAAAGAATTTACATGAATAATTATGTGAACGTCCAAACTTGTCCTCCAGATGTGTCGATTAGTACACAAGTGCAAATGGTCTATTGTCTTACCGTGCAAAGTGACTTGAAACACTGCAAATGAGTGTATTTGTCCCTTATATTTATTTTAATAATACGTTACCCCTAGCGTGCTCTGTTCATGATGTCTTGTCGTTAATGAAAAGATCGAACTTTTGTCCAACTCGTAGTTTCAGAAAAAAACAATTTTTGAACCCTTCTGATGGCCGGTGAGACTCTCTAACCTTTGAGCTACCAAGACTCAGATAGTGAGCTAAGGTGCGGAATCCTCATATGTACTGCCTAAGCGAAAATCACGATATGATAAGGGAAAGACCTGAATGTTAAACTTACATTATGTGCATCACCAAATTTATCTCGGATGAGTGGTATTTTTCTCTAGATATGAGATATTTATTTACAGTAGGAAGTCACTTATCCGAACGCATTGGGACCGAAGGGTGTTCAGATAACTGAAATGTTCGGATAATTGAAGTTTTGACTAACTAAATATCGAACATACAGGACTTGAATGTGTATTTAAAGTGTTTGTGAAGTGAAAATTAAGTTTGTCTGACTTGAAGGAACTCTTGAAATTATAACTCAACTTCTGTTTATGTTTATGTTAACACTGTTTACGTACATCACGGCGTAGTTCTATTACACCTTGCATATACGTCACACTGTATAATGAGTTGTCGTAAAATTAGCAATATTGTTGAAGTTATTGAACAATGTTTATATGAAACTGTGAATGTGGTTGTACTTGCCTCATGACACTGAACAGACAACGTTTCTAGCGATTTAATAGAATAATTTCAAAGATATGGGTGATTTTTTGATAACTCATTATGCACTATGACGTATGCAAGGTGTAATTTACACATCAAATAAATCTTGATATTTCAAGAACAAAGTGAGATATGGAAAAAGTGTAAAAGACGTTGCGTTATAATTTCAGGAGTTCTTTCATGTGAGAATAACTTAATTCACACTTTAAAGAAGATCAAAAGTAAAAGAACCAATGAGAAACGAGTATAATCGGGTGAGATGCAGTTACCTCTACAATTTCAATCTTTGTGTAAGTATTAAACTGAGTTCAATTGTTCTTTTTATTCATAGATGATAACAAATTTTCGTCATGGGCCTCGTGGGAATCCTGCTCATCTGTGTGTCAAGGTCAAACTCGTAAAACACGGCAATGTATTGTCAATGAAGCCGAATGTCTTAGTTTAACTAATGCTACGATGGATTGCAACACTCAGTCTTGTCCAGGTGGGTGTTTGCTGTTTCTAATTTAACTTTAGCCAAACGCAAAACGGTTTTACCCGTTGATGGAAAGGTCTTGGGGGGAAAGAGATGAAGGAAATTAGTTAAAACAAATATATTTTAATCAAACTTCGTGGAAAAAAGTACCAGGTTTCAAGGTGCTATAATTTTTACGGTTGCCGCTCTTGTTCTCAAGAAGTAGCCTAATCCTTCTCGTATTTTATGCATCTGCTGTCGGTTGTTCAAAATCTGGATAGCAATTACCCGGCGGATACGTCGTAGTGAGACCAACGTTCTTGAAGAGTTGAACAATCGAAATTAAGTTTTATATAGTGAGTTGGAAGATGCCATCTAGATAGTACTATTTGGCCGACAAAGTTTAGGTTTGGTTGTTCAATGCTTGGACTAATGCACCAGATAAGCTATCCAGATTTTAACAACCGACCACTGGATTCCGCCATTTCAGGGTTGGCTTGGCAGCTCAAAGTTGAGGTACGCTGTATAATTTTGTTAATTGTTCGCGTCATTTCGTCCATTAAACAAAAAAACAGGTACGGAATGGCTTTAATATTGAAAAGAAAACCTCCAGCACCGACGGACTGTTAAGTATTACTTCGTTTTCTATGTGCGTCATGTTACTAATTTTGTTTCCGTTTCTTAGTGAACGGCAGTTGGTCGACATGGACGCCGTGGTCGTCTTGTAGTAAAACTTGCGGCCATCAAGAAGAAGTGAGAACCAGAGTTTGTGATGATCCACGTCAGAGAAACGGTGGAGCTCATTGTTCAGGACACTCGATTGAAGTAATGCCTTGTAGTTACTATGACTACGTACCATGTCCAGGTAAACTTTGCTTTGATTGTTTTTTTTTGTCCTCTGTCTCTGCCCGACCTAATCTTACCCAAACGAAGATATAAAAGTAGAATACTGATTAATTTACACAACCGAAACTCACCTGACTCCTTCTATCAATACCTACCCTTAAATCATATTATCTGACCTCAAAGTTGTTCTTTTTAGACCCTCCTCCAGCACAATGGTCTGACTGGTCTTGGTGGACCATTTGTAGCAAAAGCTGCGCAGGTGGCCGTCAGGAACGCTATCGACTATGTAATAATCCACCGCCGGCACATGGAGCTAAAACATGTGTTGGTGAAGCCAACCAAGTAGAAGACTGCAACGTTCATCATTGTCCGAGTACGGTATTCTCTATTTTAATATGATTGAAGTAAATTTTAAAATTTTTTGCACATTGAAATTATTCAAGATGGCAGCTGTTTAAAATAATCTTTATGAACATCTAAAAATAGCCTCTTTGTTGTAGAAGCTGGAACTCTGTTCGGTCCCCTGGTTATTACAACCTTACATTTACGTAATTGAACCATTTCTTCTTCATAGTTGACGGTAACTTTACTGTCTGGACTGAATGGACACAGTGTACGTTGTCATGCGCTAATGGGAGCCAGATAAGATCGCGAACTTGTACGAATCCTTCTCCGGAATT
Organism: Nanipora kamurai; assembly: GCA_036872915.1. Lineage (NCBI taxonomy): Eukaryota > Metazoa > Cnidaria > Anthozoa > Scleralcyonacea > Helioporidae > Nanipora > Nanipora kamurai. Next base: position 453,973 of record JBAHVQ010000528.1, read on the forward strand.
CGGCGGAAATGATTGCAGTGGTGATCGAAATCAATTACGTCAATGTAATACTCATCCATGTCCGAGTAAGTTGGCCTTATTCTTGCGGGGATCTAATCTCATCAAATCTACAAATTCTTTTAACTTTCCGTCTCTGTAACCTATCTGCTTGTCTCTTCGTCTGTTCTTCTGCCTGTCTGTTGTTTTATCGTTTCAATTATTCGTCGGCCGTTATGTTTCTGAGCGTCTTGTATTTGTGTAGGTACGTCATTTGTTTTTAGTTTAACTTCTTTAACGTGGCTAGGATTTATTTCCTTATAAAGGCTATTTTATTTCTCAATGCTTAGTTTTATTTGACTGCGTATATTATCCCTGATGAGAATTCTCTTTCATTCCTTGGCTTTTTGTCGTATTCTTTACTCTTCTTTATTCAAATCTCATTCCGATCCCCAGAGTTATGACTAATTTATTTCGATGATTTTTCCTTATAAATACAGTCGACGGAAACTTTACGCGATGGACTGACTGGACGTTCTGCAGCAAGCCTTGCAACACAGGTTCCTCGTGGAGGAAGCGGACATGTACCAACCCGGAGCCGATGTATGGCGGGAAGAACTGCACTGGAGATACTTTTGAATCAGAAGAATGTAACACAAATGTTTGTCCCCGTGAGTACCTTACACGTAGTGAACAAAAGTTCAGTATTTAAAGGAGAATATATTCCATTTGCAGTCTCCTAATAGCCTAATGAAAAGATGTATGTCCCCGGTTTTCATAGCTCTCTCGAAAACCTGAAGATCCTTCTTGTAGCAGATCGCTCTATGGTAGCTTAACGTGATATGTATAGCAGTGTGCCGTTCTCCGGTATGTCGAATAGTATTCATGTATTTAAATTCGGACGATTCAAATTGATTGTTCACTTTAAGACCTTATCCTTCCCTGTCTACTTATTCCCAGCTGTAAACCTGAGACTAAAAGTGACATTCACCGGCGTTACGTGGGCGGTCTACCAAGCTGATCAAGATGAGTTTAACAGAAATGTTCGACAACTTGTAAGTGTTTATACGTAATTGAGTTCTTCAGCTGTACATGCTTTGTTTGTAATTAAGATGTCCTATTTACTAACCGCGTTTCTGTTTAATTTTTTAGATTAATACAGCTTATGATTCTAATCCTCCAACTCTTTCTGTTCCATCTTGCAGGTAAATAAATCGAAACTTTGTACGTCGAGGGTCACGTGTTGCAAAACTTATACGAAAACGAATATCTTAATTGCGCATGCTCCTCAAACTTGTAAACTCCAAATTTTTTTTCGAACCCTGACGAGAGTCAAACCCGTAACATTTTGATCGCCAGTAAAAAAGAATATATTTCATTATCTATGTCAGGCCACCATAAGGTGATGTGGTTTGTTTCCATTCTTTGCTGCTACCATTCATATGGGTTCTTTTTGAAATTGGGAATTGAAGAGGAAAAACACGAATTAACCGAATACTCCCCTTCAATTTTCTCCTATATTGATTCGTATGTGATAATATATCAAGTAATTCTTATCGTTTGACTAAAACGCTCTCGCCTTGCTTCAAACGCTTTTCGCTGGCTTTGATCTCGATCAACACTCGCATGTTTGACATATTAATAAGCTATATGAGGTGATATGTAAGCATATTAACAAGCTACAAACATATTTATAAATATATAAACATATTTATAATTAATTAAATTAATTTATTTAAATAAATAAATTAATAATTAATTAAACAAATTAATAAGCTATATGAGGTTATATGAAAGCCTTACGAAGCCATATAATTTATAATTTATTGCATGAAATTATTCTTGTGGATATGTGCAGTTCTGAAAAGAGCACATAAACAGTTGAAATTCACAAAAAAATTCACCAATTTACATGGCTTGCCATAAATTAAAATTTCATTAATTATTAATACGGACGGTTTGAGGTTGCTGGTTTCCCCGAGTGCGTTTTTTTCTATTGTATCATTGTTACTGGAATGTTATTGGTTCCAGTACAGACTTAACACTTTTTATCTGCAGCGTGATTGGTTCCTAAGCACTCTTTTGAAACAATGGAATGAAAATGAATTTATACGGAGATTCTCAACAGTGTTAAATGCCTGTTTTAAATTGTGCATGGATTATGGTGAAATGTAGTTATGAGCGATTCCATACACTGTTGTTTCTGTACTGTTTAAGATACATTGAAATAAAAACTTTGAAGAAATGGGCCATGATAAAAACTATATTGACCTCGTTGCTTAAGCTTTCTAGTAAATGTGTACTCCCATTAGCCTTTCCTTATTGACCACAATACTTCATATCTTGATCTAATTCTCACGTGAGCGACCAGAGCGACACGTTTGCCGTAAATATCTTTCTAAAAAATCTTTATTGCTCAAATTTTTCCTCGTTTCTTTTCATTCCATTATTTCCATTTCTAGAGAAGAGAACCAAAAAACCCGATGTGATTTTACTCTTTACTTTTCCTCAGTGGCTGAGGATGAGCTGGTTGTCCTTCAAGACAAATTGCTCCAATCAACTTCCGAAACAACCCTTCACGAAATGTCATCACAAAATAGTAAGATATAGCCGTCATGTGTCAGTAATAGACTAACTGGCTGTCAGTCACTTGGTTCCGTGACAGATCTCGAGCTGCTACGTAAAATGTTCTCTCCTTTTACACGCAATAGACAACCAAAATGTTTCTGATTTATGTTTCCCATTTCTCTAAGGTATCGGAGAAACGTTGGGTACTTTTTTTTCAAACGTGATCTAAATGAGACAAACTGCTTGACACCAAATTAGCCTCGACTGAAATTTGAGTCGGACCTTTTCTTTGTATTTTTCTTTCTTTTTTATTGGGTAATCAGCATATTACTAGTGGATACATGAGTGTACCCTTCAGAAACTATTGTGTCATTTTGTATACTGAAATTGAAGAAATGTCTAACTACTGGATAGTCCATGGTTAAAGATTACATTGCTCTTTCGGTTGAAGAGACCTTATATGTGGTCAAAGGTTTTTTTGACGGGGTAATTGAAGCCTCAAAGTTCCTCAAGCTCCTCTAGCAATTGCGCCACCAAACGTGGTACTTTCTTCTCATTTTTCCTTGTATCGAGTGAAAAAGTGCGAAAGTACAACAAAACAGAGGGTTGATGGTGTCAGATGAAGAGTCTGACTTTTATTATGTAATGGAAAACACCGGATCAATGAGGTTATAATGTAGTGATTCCATGGGTGCACTAGACTATTAGTCTCAAATCGAACAAGCAAACGAATGATTGACTGACTGACGTGGTGACCGATAAGCCACCAAGACGACAGGACGAGAATGTGATCAGACGAACGACCGGATGCATGAACGAATGAAACGATGGATGAACTTAAGAACGAACAAATGGACAAACAGACAAACGGACGAATGAAGATAATCCAAAACACGACGATTAATCAGTTTATGAAAAGACCGAGTTTTAGCACTTTTCTGGATTGTTTTGAAGGCGCGAGAGCGAGAAATGACTTCCTCTCTCTATCTTTTTATCAGTCTTTTCATCTCGACTGAACGTTAGAGACACAGTTGAAAGTTCTACCAGCATCAGAGTACAATGGCTTGCTTTAAACCATTCTCATCAAACCAACCAAACTTCAACTCTCTCTGGTTACGTAATATTCTATAAAGATGAAAGCTCTTCGGCCTATCAGCAAGTGGCAGTACGACATGACGTTCTAATGACGACCTTGAAAGACCTCATGAAGTTTACTTCCTATCAGATCGTTGTATCTCCGTATTCGGTAAATGGCAATGGAGTGCCTAGCAATCCTCTTAGCAACAAGACTTTTGAAGATAGTGAGTGAACGAGTTTCTAATTTGGGAGGATCCAGGTCTCCCAACTTGAGGAGTGTAGTAGACGGTCAACTATGAAAAACGAAAAACTTTTACTCGCGAAAATACTACTAATCTGTGGTAAATAAAATTTAATGAAACAGGTTAACTTATTGAGGGAGAGTGCCTTACCAGGCCTATGATTTTATACTTCCCCAAAAATATACTTAAAGTTCGTAATCCAGCCGTATAGATATAACATTTATTTTTCCTATATTAAGTTCAAGTAAATATTGAAAGTCTTCCATCTTTTCATTTTTTTTAGTTCCTAGCATTCCTCCCCAAATTACAAATGTCTACTCACCAAATTCAACTACCGTGAACATAACTTGGACTGGGATCAACGAACAATATTTGCACGGTGTCGCTCAAGGATATTGCGTGTATTATTACGCGAAAGGCTTAAGTACAACTGAAATCAGTGTTCCCAGTATCTCTCAGTTTAACACCATTATCGTTAATCTTAGACCTTACACTCGATATCATCTGGAAGTGGCTGCTAAAACAACACCTGGTTGTGGAGCTAAAGCCGAGGTAGAAATCGTAACGCAAGAAGACGGTAAGTACAATCGTGAACTTAGTGATCTATTTCAAATGTTATTTGTACATATATGGCTCATTTCCAGTCAGAAAGAATCGTAGACCAGGATATACCTGAGTAAGAGGATATGGCAATACAAATTAAGTTTGTCTAATTTGAAAGAACTTTTCAAATAGTATACGCTAGCAAAGCACAATCATGCATAACATGTTGTCACCTGGTTGGTAAGGGTAGGTTAAATTAGCCACACATCAACGAGTGTAAATTTCCCTTGCGTATTATTACTCTCCTCTTGAGAAAAGTACTCTTCGCTGTTTGGCTAATCTAACTTAGCCTTAGTAACCAGGTGGCGACAGGTCGTTATGCATGATTGTGCTTTCCTAGCGTATGGGAATTTTCGATATTTTTCTTCGTTTTTGAGAAATTTCTATTTGTTTGATATGCAAATAAGATGCTCGCATGACGTCATAACCAGGGTGCACCATTTCCATGCATTGCAAATTCAGTCATATCTCCGTGATTACTCAAATTTACTTAACTTGCGATGTTCAGTGTCATGAGCAGTTATTATGTGCACAGTTTCAAGTGATTTCGTCGAACAAATTTGGAGATATAACAGATTTTGCATTGTGTACCCATATCGTGACGTCACGCGATCATCTCATTTAAATACCTCAAAAACGAGGAAAGATACGGAAAAGTTGTAAAATGTCTTTATATATCATTACTCTCGTTATATATATAATTATCATTTTTTTTACATATCATTAAAAAACCCTTAATTTATATTGTCATATCTCTTATGGTTTATATTGCCATATCCCTTTAAGATGGCTTACTTACGAAAAGGAAAATAAACGTGTGACAATTTTAAGTGTCGGGCAATACCATAAAATATCACACCATCACTGCCATTGCCACCAACACCACCATAACTTAAACTAATACTCTCACTACCATTGTCTCAACCACTACCACTACCATTGTCTCAACTACTACCACTACCATTGCCTCTACCATTACCACTACCATTGCCTCTACCATTACCACTACCATTGTCTCAACCACTACCACTACCATTGTCTCAACCACTACCACTATCATTGTCTGAACCACTACCACTATCATTGTCTGAACCACTACCACTACCATTGCCTCTACCATTACCACTATCATTGTCTCAACCACTGTCACTATCATTGTCTCAACCACTGTCACTACCATTGTCTCAACCACTGTCACTACCATTGTCTCAACCACTACCACTACCATTGTCTCAACTACTACCACTACCATTGTCTCAACTACTACCACTACCATAGTCTCAACCACTACCACTACCATTGTCTCGACCACTACCACTACCATTGTCTCAACTACTACCACTACCATTGTCTCAACCACTACCACTACCATTGCCTCTACCATTACCACTACCATTATCTCAACCATTACCACTACCATTGTCTCAACCACTATCACTGCCATTGTCCCAACCACTATCACTGCCATTGTCTCAACCACTACCACTGCCATTGGCTCTACCATTACCAATGCAACCATCACTACCGCTACAAGTACCGTTACCGTTTCCAGTGTTAACACTACCATTACAAGCCACTGTCACTGCTACTGCCGTTACCACTACCACCATCACCCCCTGCAACTGCCCCCGCCATCACTGCCACTTTGAAAATGCTGAAAGAGATTAATGAAGGCTCGCCAGTTAGACTCTGCATAACTTCTCCGTGGATGATAATGCTTTAACATACAACCTTTGGGAAAACAGGTGATCGTAAATTTAAAGTTGGCATTAAATGTTCCATTTTTCCAGCACCTTATAAAGATTTCTTTAAAACATTACAAAACATCTCTCACTTGTAGTTCCCGGCGAAGCACCCCAGGATATTTCTGCACGCAATACAAGTGCGACCAGTATTTTAGTTGAGTGGGAATATGTCAGAGCTAGTGAAAAGAATGGCGTCATTCGAGGATATAAAGTTTCCTACGCGACAATTGACGTGAACACAACCATTAATATTAACGATGGCGAAGCAAAGAAGTTTGAAATTACAGGATTAGACATTAACACTGAATATTCAATAAAAGTCTTGGCTTACACAAGTGTTGGTGATGGCCCTGAAAGCAACGCACAAACAGTATCCACTGACGAATCAAGTAAGGAACTTAATGCGATAATAAGTTTCGTTTAGTTCAGTTTTAGTGTTAGTTGTAACTTTGTTTACTTCACTGCACTTCACCTCACATTACTTCACAATAACTTGCTATGTTTTACCTATGTTTGCTTCACTTTATATTTCTACATAAACGTTAGGAATAATGAGATAACTTTCCGGATTTTCATCTAGCTCCCTCAGAAGCCCCAGTAATAGTCAAAGCAATCAACACAAGTTCCTCTAGCATTGAGATTGAATGGAATGCAATATCTCCCGACAACTGTCATGGGAATCTACTTGGCTATCGGATTTACTACCGTCCTGCGAATACCAAGAGGAGACCAAAAGTGATAGACCATCGTTCAAATATTTTAAGGATTGAATTAACCGAACTGTTTCTGTGGTGGTGGTATGAACTTCGAATTGGTGGTTACACTCGAGTTGGGACTGGAGTAACGAGAAATGTTACTGTACAAACTGACGAAGAACGTAAGTAACGACGAAACGAAACAAACTATCCCGAAAAATGTTATCTCGAAAAAGTTTTATTAGTTTGTTATAATTATGTAATTTAACTGCATTTTACCGCCTCTACCCATAAGCGTAATATTACATGTGTAGATCATGGAGGAAGTGATCACTCTAATTACAAAGCATTTTTTCATTTGCGTTTGTCATTAATAGGGCCATTATACCACAAAAAATAAGCCGCGGCTAATATAAACAGAGGCCAAATAAACTTCAATATATAAATATATAAATAAACAATAATTGAATTATATATAAGTTATTTACCGGCTGGGAGGTCCGTTTAGGAAAAGTTTGTTTCGAGGTCTCAAAGACAGCCCGAGGTTGAAGGCTGAAGGTTATCATTGAGACTGAGAGAGCATATTTTTCCATATGGACCGACCGAAAAATGGGAATCGAATCCGTAACCTTATGATCTCTGCTGAGATGCTCTAACCATTGAGCTACATCATCCCGGATGGAAGAGCGAAGGTTACTATTTGTAATGGTTCGTACTATGAACTTTTTCTTTGCGAACGAATTCCCGTCTGGAGCTCAAATACCTTTTCTGAGTTAACAAGCTTGAGGAGCATGCGCAATTTCGATCTACATACATCAAGCTACCACATGCCACACAACATCGGCCAATATACCCAACGATATCTAGTTTTTATTCCACTTTTGGTAATTCGTTTCCGTTGCATTGTCGTTCGGTTCATTGTTTATAGTGATTCGATGATAAATTTCCTTTTAGTAGAGATAATCTTAGAACGTAGCTATTTTTTTATCCAAAAACATATTTGTGTGCAAATAGTAGCTTTTGAAAAGTTTTAATACGATAGTGGAATCAGTTTGTTGGTGACAAAAATATCATTTTCAGACCGTGATCAAATTATAAACATGGCTACTGATGTAGCCAGTGGAATAGCAATAATACCTAGGACTATCTTCGCAAACATCTTGACAATCGATTACCTATACAAGTCTTTGAACTATCTTCCCGTATATTAATACGGGAAGATACACGGGACGACAGATATTCCGAAGGCACACTGCAGATTTAATTATTTTTCCCCGCCATATTTCAGTTCCAAGTCGCTTTCCTGAGAATATTCGAGGTGTTGCACAATCTTCCACGAGTATTTCTTTCGAGTGGGATCCTGTTCTCCCTGGATTTGTCCATGGCGTCCTACTGGGTTATAACTTAACTGTGCGTCAGACGGAGGACTTTAGTAATGTTGTCGTCCAGACGATTCTCCCTCCCTATGAACGATCTTACTATGCAGAAGGTCTCAAAAAGTACACAAACTACACAATCTGGGTCAGAGCAATTAATTCCAGAGGACATGGAGCCTTGTATGGACCTGGACATATTAATACTACTGGAGAGGACGGTATGAAGAAAGTTATCCACAATACCAATGAAATTCAAATTTATATCCTTAGTTGTTTTGTAATGCAATTTCACAATGCTTTAATGTACATGCAACATAACTTTCTAGGTCCCGAAGTACCTCCATCAAACATCAGAGTTTCAATGCTTGCAGATATTTCTTCCATTAACATTGAATGGACAAGAATTCCCAAAGAGTTTCACAATGGCATTCTTCGTGGTTACTATATTGATTACACAGCAGTCGTTCTGGCAGGTCAGGTTGTTCCAAAAGGGGACCGCGTTGTAAACTCCGTCAGAATCCGAGGAAACCGCTACGCCACCGTGCTTCGAAATTTACAGCCTGGATCAAAGTACGAAATTCAAATTTATGGTTACACAATAAAAAATGGTACTAAAAGCAACACAACAATTGGTGGTAAGTGCAAAGTCAGGCGATTTCTGTCATAAACAATGACACGTACACAAGGAGTAGTATAATTAAACAGCTAGACAAACACCAGTCCAAAACAACAACAATAATACCATCTAATACTAACGCCTAAACCAATAGCAACAGCTACACCAATTCCAACATGAACATTATCACCAGAATTAAAAAATGGTACCAGCACCAGTTTCAAAACCAACAAAAACCCAACACCAAGTTTAATCAGCACTAACGCCAGTATCAAACTAGTATCAATAACAGCCATTCACGAACACCAACATCAGTACTAACACCAACTCCAGCACGAATACGAACCTTAACAGCTACATCATATACGAATACGAACATGAACTCCCACATCAACTCAACCTTCAGCACCCCACACCATGGGACCGCATATCCTATTATATTTCAAGTGCCATTACACAAATTTTTAAAGCAGTACAACGCCAAAACCAACACTGACCCCACTAGCAGTAAAAAAAATTATGTAGTTAATATATTTTTTCCTGTTTCAGAGACCTGCCGTTGCCCGAAATATATCCGAGCAAATTGGTGGGTTCTTCCTCCTTACACGAACGCAATCAATCCCTCAGATCCTGGTGGTATATTCTTTATGATAACAAATCGAATCCTTGACCACGTGTGTGGCACGTGCGAAAATGGCCATGGTCGAACCACATTGTGTTACACGGAAGGCTGCGACAAAAGGCGTCGACGTCGTTCCACTGCGGACAGATTTCAGAAAAACAGTTTACAAGACGTGGTAACAAACATCAATGAACAGTTTGAAGTTAGTTTTCCTGTCCAAGGCAATCGATACATGACAACTTTTGCTGGAGTGTTCCCGTACATTTCTGTCGTTGACGCACCTGGTTCTGCCTATTTTACCGTTAAAAATGTTCCATCAACTGGAGAAGTCGTTGTCAACGCCTCTCTCGCTTGCATACCTATGGTGATACTCATGTCGTTGTTTGCGTGGCTTGCAGGAATTATCATCTGGATTTTGGTAAGAAATGCCCAGGAATAGTATTCAAGACTAACGGTGGTAACGAGCATTCTCTCATCAATTGAAGCTACTTTTTTGTTGATGATGGTATGCAGACAATCACACATCTGTTTACGTGTGCATATTCTTGCCTTAACGTCTTTGTTGACATCTTTGTTTACGTCTGCGTCAATGACGTCGTCTCCATCTACGTCTACGTTTACGCTGACGTGTACCTTAACGTCTTTGTCTACGTCTTTGTTTACGTCTGCGTCAATGACGTCCTCTCCGTCTGATGCAGACGCTGACGTCTACCTTAACGTTTGTTGTCTACGTCAACGAAGTCGTCTCCGAGTTCCTCTACGTCAAAATTTACGTCAATTTCGTCGTCAACGTAAACTCCTCCGTTTACATCTAAATCTAATGTCTGCCCATAAGTCACGTGGTGGCACAGTGGTAGTGCACGTGTCTCTCACCTCTGTGACTAAGGTTCGATTCCGGCTACGCGCAGTTTTCTGATTAAAGTTACCTTGGTCACATGTGAGAAGAGTGTTGTCCAGTTTGACTCTACCAAACATCGCAGGTTTTTTCCGGGTACTTCGGCTTCCTCCCGTAGTAACACTGGACCCATGAGGAATGGTCCTTACTGGACCTCTAAGGGAGAACAACCTAGTTTAGCTGATAGGGTTATCTAGTATAAATAAAGGAGATTTAACGTTTTCTTCGATGTCGATAATGATGTCTGTATGTGTGTTCAAGTCAGTGTTTATGTTGATGTCTCTGCCTTTTTTCAACGTGGCTCATTACAAGAAACCAGCACGAAGTTACACTGACTGGAAAAAATTTGACGGACTAAAAGTTTTCTAAAATATTCACAAGAGACTAGGATTAACCTAAAGCAAAGGTTTTACGATTATTTTGGACTGCATTACGCGTTTCCGTTTCCAGTAACAGTATTTTTCATTCTATACGCCACAGCACTGGCAATTCTTATAAGGTTACACATACCGTTTCGAGTTGGTACGAGTCTAAACTTATTCTTGTAAGTCCAGTACCCAGAATGACACAGACCGATCGGATATGATTTTTCGTGTTGGTCCCATGTGGACTACAACCAGGCTTTGCGTGGAGTTGTGCCAGTCTAAGTTAATAAAAGATACAAACAACTAACTTACGTATCAACTTAAATTAAAAACCTAAGGGACGGAACGTGTGTATAGTGCAGTAATGTCTCTGTGGGTGAAAACTGTCATAATTTTGACATATTTCCAGGAAAGAAATGAAAACCAAGAGCACTTCCCTGCCTCATTCACCACAGGTGTTCCTGAAGGATTTTGGTGGGCATTCATCTCCATGACAACTGTAGGGTAAGTGAAATGACCGTACTTCTCACACAAGATTCCTTAGAGCACCTATTTCATAAATAATGTGTCTAGTTGGTTTGACAGGTCACAAATGTAATTGGCTCTTTTGGTGCCACTGAGCTACTCGTTTTGTGTATTTTCTAGTGTTGTATTACTGACAGGTAAAAAATTAGTAAGTCAATCAATCGATCGATCGATCGATCTATTTATCGATCAGTCAATCTTTTCATTGCTCAATTAATTCATTTATTAATTAGTAAAACTGGTGTACTGATATTCTTCTTCAGATATGGAGATCGTAGCCCGGTGACCATTCCCGGTCGACTTTTTGCAATAGTTTGGATCTTAATGGGCCTGGTAATTATTTCTATTGTCACTGGAGGAATTGTGACTTCGATCACTTCAGTACTGGTGGTACAAGAGGACAAGATCTACGGTGCTCAGGCAAGTAGTAAACTGATTTATAACGAGCATTTATTGCTAACACACAGTATGTGTAAAATTGTGGGATTGACTGTGTGCAAAGATTTTGAACCAATACACTTAAAAGTCCTTTCTGCATGAAACCTCCATAGCCTTGATCGATTTACTTATATGTTGGCATATGTTTTTCATGAATATTTAATTTACACTTACAGTAAGTGTGCTGATTAATGTGTTTAGTTTCAATACAATGTTCAAAGACCGAACATGTTTGACACTGAACCTGGAAAATATCCCTGCACTTAAGTGTGTGTTATTTAATTTTATTTTATGAAAAGTGACACATTTTTGCGATAAGATATCTGGTTAGTTTGTACAACTTCAATCTATGTCATTTATCAAAGAAAATCGACGAGGAAAATCGTCTGTCGTTAGTCAGAGCAAAATCAATCTGTTTCCAAATGGCAACAGTGCCGCGTGAAAGGTTAACCGTGTGATGTATGTAATCACGTTAAAAATTACTATTATCCAACTGCACTTGTTCAACGCACATGTACAGGGGACACAAATAGTTTTCCGAAAGAATTGGTCGTTATTAATTTTTACAGCTGTCTTATATTTTTAAAACTAGTTAACGATGCTTTTTAACTATTTTAAGCTCTTCCCTCTTTTTCTCTTCTCTCTAATACTGAATTTCCATTGAGCCTAAAAAGTCACATTCTATCTTCCTCTTCCATGTTTTGAACTCATGAGTGGACTCACTAGAAATGTAATAAATTTTAAGAATGGAGAGGTATCGTTCTGAAATCTTTACGCCTAGTGGAAATCCAAATTTATTCCCTACCATTGGTCTTATTTATCCACCTGTCCTTGCAAGAGCCATAATGATTTATATTTAGAATATTTTTTGTCAACTTCATTTTTGGCAAACAATAAATCCACAATGTACATAAATCTGATGTGATGTGCCAAATATTGGCAAATAACGAACGGGAACGAGTCCCGTGCAAGTTGCTCACCAATAAGATATAAGTTAAATAAAGATTGAATAAACCTTTAAGACTATTATATTATATATAAAATAATATTCACCAGTCTGTTTTTTACTCTTGACTTAGGTTGGTGCCATTGCTAACTCGTCGGAATACAGAAAAGCCATTCGACAGAACGCAGATGGTATATTTCTGATTAGTATAAATTTTTTACCAATTTGTGAATTTGATTGGCTGTCGTAGCATTTACTCTTTGCTGATAGTAACCGACATGCAATAAGCAACAAAATGAACTTGGGCTTTTTGACTAATTATTAATTATATTATAAATTAAGGACAAATAAATTAATTTATGTATATGAATGCATGTATTCGTTTCTGGATGCAACTATTTATGTGTGGCAAAGCATAATTTACTGTGGTCTTTATGGATATATGAATGTACGTGTGTATGTATGAACCTATAAATTAATGGATATATTGTGCATGCATGTATGTATATAAATTTATGTATATAAATTTCTTTCAAGTCATACATTGTATTGAAAACAAGCTATTTATCAACTGTTTTCTACCGGGTGTCTCAAAAGAAAAAGTATCGGTGTTTGATTAAAAATAATGTAAAAACTATACCAGCTATCGCTTTCAAATAAGTTTTATAGTATCAAGAAAATGGTAACTTAAATTTTGGTATACGGAGCTAGATCTTTCATTCTATATTGGGCGAGATATAAATGTTTCTAGCTAAAGTTCGGTTTGAAAATTGGCGAAAACATCGACTAAAACGGCTTATTAAATTTCTTTGAAGGCATTTGCGATTTTTTTGCGAGTATTGAAAGTTTTAAAGAAGTTAGCTTCAGTCTTGTATTATTTTATGGTTTACATAAAACATTTTAGCGTTTTGGCGATTTGTGACTTCTTTCTTTGGGGTTATTTGAAGCAAGAAATCTGGAACGTCCCGCATGATCAGCAGCCTAGGAATTTGAGACAGCTTCGCCAGGCTGTTATCTTGGCGTGCCAAAGTTTAGATGCACAAATGAAACAAAACGCTTTTTCTGGCATGGTTAACAGAGCACGACGTTGTATAGGTGTTCAAGGACATGCTTTTTCAGATGAATAAATCATCGAATGTGTAAATATTATTTATCGTGCGTTGTATTGACAAGAACAGCATTAAATTAAATGTTAATTTGATAGGCCGATTTAACGTAATTTTAAGCATTTTCAAAATTGCTTCTTCGAAATGAAACTGTTATATTTAATTCAATATTGCTCAAATGTTTTCAAGTCATATATCAAAATTTAAGTTAGGCCTTTTTGAATTCAGTAAGGTCTATTTGAGTGAAACTCCTTGTCCAGTTTTAACGGTATAACAAATCAAACACCGATACTTTTTTTTGAGACACCCGGTATAATTTAATTTGGTAACTGTTTAATTCAATAACTTAGTTTAATTATGTAGTTTAATAATTACATTTTTATATTTGGTCTGTTTCTGTGATGCTGTCTTGTGTTGTATTAGCTCGTTTTGTCAGATCTCGTCTTGTTAATTCCATTTCGTTTCGTCTAGTTTCCGTTTGGTTTTGGCTTTTTTCTTTTCGTTAGTAGCAAAATATATGCCATAGTTACGTTCTAAACGTCTTTTTAGTTGTTGGGTACAATAACATGGAAGAATTAGTCAATGCAATGAAAAACAAAGAAGTAGCTGGAGCATTAATCGATATGTATGCTGCTGCAACGAAAAAGGATTTATTCCAAGGTGGAGATATTCAATTAAATCGTATGATTGAGTATCCCACAGGCTATGGCATTGTGCTGTCAGGAAACATGGCGGAGGCTGCACCGTTAGTACAACAAGCTCTCCTATCACAAAAGGGCGAGATATCTCGACTTATTGAAGAAAATACAGACACGATTTCGCAGGTGCTTACAAGATGTTACTTAACTTGGCTAATTACATCAAACCAAAACCTCAGACAACAACAACTGATCAATTATAGTGTTGATTAGTGTTTGTTAAAAATCTCATTAAGGAATTTCATAGGAACAACTAAATTACCATTGTCATGTCAGCGTTTGATAATCACATTTGGTCAACATATATTTGTCCCCTCAAATGTAAATTCTGAGATGAAAACGTCTGTTTTTAAACTTTCTCAATTAAACAGTAAGGAATTCGTTACAAGGACCCAAGATAGCGAACTATAGGTCGATGTCGTGAGGTAGAAGTGACCTGAAAGCCCCGTCTTAATGAAGTTTATTCCTCTGGAAGTTGTCAATTTATTTTATGTTTTACAGGATAGAAACGAAGCGGAAGAAGCAAAGGAAAAAACCTCGGGTTTGTTTGATCCAAGTGCTGATGCATTCAGGGATTCGTTTGAAGTAACTATCGGTTTATTGGCAGCGGTCATTGCAGCTGGATTGATCTGGCATTTTAAAGGGTACAGAAAAAGGGTACATGAAATGGAGGTGACACTAGAAAAGCTCAGTGAGTGGAGATTAACCCACTTAAAGCTCGGATAAAGTGTATTCTCTACTTCAATTTAAGTTATTCCGTTTTATGCGCATGAGCCCTTACCAGCGGACAATTTCAAAAAATAAACTCCCCACTTTAGTTAGTCACGTCAATTCAATAATCTTCGATGTTTTCTCGTCACTTTATCGTTAATCGACGTTATTAATTTTCCTAGGAGAATGCGTTCCGGAACTCACAGTGATGGAGTACCTGAAATCAAGTGGTAAAAATGAATTAGAAGAGTTTATGGAAACGTTACAGAAACAAATTTCAGGTCTTAAGAAAAAGCACATTCGTGAAAGAAGAAAGACTTGGCTGTACAATGCCGAAAAGGCTAAACAAAAAACAGCCAGCGGAAATGGTGTCCGGATCCGACGATCTGCCACGCGCGTAAGCCCCGAAGTAAACCTGGGAAGGGACTTTATCGATAGTGAAGCGTCCCCCCGTCAATCGTCTCTCTCAGTTTTCTCAGAAATCAAAAGGAAAAGGTCTCCACAAGTTCATCCAACCGAGGAACCTTCACCTGACGACCTCTTCGCCAGAAATTCGGTGGCGGAGTTAAGGGATTTGGTAAAGCATCAGGCGCCATGACTCGGAGGAAATGAGTTTTCTCGAAGTTAAGTTAGAAAACATTCCCGCTTTGCCCAATTACAAAGTTACGAATTGCGGAGAATAACCATTGTACGCTGTAAAGATCACATTTTTCTTCATGAAATCTGTTTTTCTCAAATCTAAGGTCATCTCCAGCCATTCAACTTGACACAGATTCGCACTTTACAAGAAGTCTTCCAATGGAAGAAACTGGGTTGTTCATTTTTACAGCAGACTCGTTTGCAATGCATGAAAATCATATCTACGGAATTAAGAGCTCTCTTGGGCCACACCAACTCGAAAAAATCCATTCAAATCCCAGGCAAATACTTTCCCTTGCACTCTCGGTTAATAAAGACTTCAGCCAACTTTCCACTTAACCAAACCGTACCGTACCTTAGCGTTTTTTTTTGTCTTTAAGTCATTGGTTCTGGTCAAGCACTCAGCAAACAAAGAGCTACGTTCCGCCACCGTACAACTGAAGTGGAAAAACTTGCTAAAGTCTTCATTACTTATCCATGTTAAACGTGGGCCCAATTAAACAATTAGACCAAAGCTCTTCTGACACATGCTACCGGGTGCGTTAGAAGCAATTGGATATTGCATTCTAAACAGTTCCTAACATTCAACAGACAAAGATACCGCGGTCATGTTTGTATGAAACGCCATGGTAGTTAATAAGACCATTATATTAAACTTCCGCTAGCAAGGCAGCCATAACGTCACGTGGACACTACCTGTAGTGTTAAACCAGTCGGTTGTATAAAAATGTGATTAACTTTATGATTAGTGCTGAATTTTAGCCAGCCATGATCAGAGAACGAGAATTTAAATGTTTTAATAACTTGACTGATGGCCGGGCCAAGATGAGCAACTTCATGCCACCTTCCTACAGGAGTCACAGGTCTTCTGTTATTAGTTTTTCCTTCTATCAGTGGCGGGTGCTTGGGCACCCCCTGCTGCGTTTTTTTTGCAACGTGAAATTTTGCAATCATTTGCCCATAACTTTCTTCGCTTCTTTTGTCGGCGAAAAATGCGCAGGAAGAACGAGGGACAGTACTTGGGCGTTTTACTAGACCCGACTTAATAACTCGGCACTTCTCGTACGTTGCTGTCAGGACCAACAGCGACCGCGGACCACAATTTAATGATATTTAACAGCGTGATAATTATTTTTATCTCAATGAATCATCTTTCATAGGTTTTGGAACTTGCTTGGGCAGCATTCATGGCCATGCAGCAAGGGCCATTTTTTTAACGATCAGTTTAAGTTGTGGAAAGCATCGACAAATATTGAGGTGACATGCAGAGAACAACAATGCTTATTACAACAGCGATATGTATAGCCACCGTAGCGTTAAATAGACATTGCTTCACGTAATATGCCATATAAAATATCGAAAAGTGTTTTTGTCTATCTGCTAAAGTTGCCGCAGAAAAACCCTGCAGAGTACATATTTCATCTCATCCATATGTACTGAAGTACTCCCTTTCAAATTCTGAGATCTCCCACTATGTCTATTCCTTTAATTCAATATAAAAATTATCGCTCTTGTTCTTTTTTCGTTTTCGCCGTTTCTTTTTAGTTCTCTGTAAATGAGTAAAACCTAGAGTCAATTAACCAACAATTTTTGACAATTTTAGACCATTGTAAAAATTTTAGGTGGTAAGTTCAAAATATTAAAATTTACGTCAAAGAATATAGTTTAGGCTCATTTTCTGTGCTTTTTGGAGAAAATTTATCTAAATTTTTCGACATTAAAAATTTCACTGAGAAGTGAGGGGGTTGACCTGGGCTTTTTTGATAATTTTTCCACTATTTTAAAGTTCCAAGAAAAGCTTGCAATATTGAAATTTAAGGTGAAGAATAATGTTTCTAATGATTTTCTGTGCTTTTAGGAGAAAATTTTTCAACATTAAAAATTTCACTAAAAAGTAAAGGGGTTAACCCACGTATTTTCGATGATTTGTAGACCATTT
>JBAHVQ010000529.1:0-11390 GCA_036872915.1 Nanipora kamurai
GGCAAAGCCCATCAGGACAGTCAGAAGGGCTAGTAAGACTAGTCCATTTATTATTATTATTATTATTATTATTATTATTATTATTATTATTATTATCATTATTATTATTATTATTACAATTATTTTTTAGATAAACGGTACTGAAATCGGGCTTCCATTTAGGCGAAGGCACCAAGCAACAACATGCTGCCTATGGTAACCTTCCAACATAATTTTGCCCTCCAACTAATTTGCACGCCGAACTCTCCAACACTTTCCTTAGATTCTTGCTGTTACAAGAAGAGCAGTTTTTTTGAATAAGGTGAATGGATGTGTCTGCCACAATGTTGAGATTACTGTTCAACCTTTTAGGAACCGTTCCCAAGCTTCCATTACTATTGGCACGACATTCTTTTTTTCCTTCCACATCGTTCCATTCTATCATCGTCATCATCATCATTATTCTGCACAGCGTCATGTTCTTATTGCTAGTATTCCTCAGTGCCAGTAGACTTAGGTGGCGCTGGTTACATCGATCTCTAATACTTTTCCCAGTATCCTGTAGCTGTTCCTAACATGGCTGGTTTTTGTAGATAATCGATGCTAATCTTAACTTCTAAGAGTTCATCAAACTTTTCTAAATTCCTGTTGATTGCTTCCGAAGCCCTAATGAACCCAGGAATGCCTTTAATTTTTTCGAAGGACCACAGTTGCAGGATTTTACGTTTCAGCAAATCATACTTCTCGATTTTCTCCGTCTCTTTGAAGCCAGCTCTGGTATCTCCTGGTATAGCGACGTCTATATAGGCAATTCATTTGTTCCTTTCCTACCACAAGTCTGTCAACTATGTTAAGTCTCTTCCAAAGGATCTTCACCTGATCTTTTTCTATTACTCTCTTCGGTTCATGGTCATACCAAGGCCCAACTGTTTTTGTTATATTTCCCACACAAGTTCCAACAAAGAATGCGAACCACATTATCATGTCCTCCTTATATTCTCTAAGGGCCAGTTGTTTGCATGCCTTTTCTCTCCATACGTACGGCACACTGGCGAATCACTTGCGGCAAGTCATATTTGAACACTATGTGCAGACCGTGAACTTGTTATATAGTTATAAGGAGACAAGAATGAAAACTTAGGGTAGCACCATACGTTCCTACCACGTCGGCACAATGCCAACTTTGGATACACATGGCATGGCAGAGTTTTACAATGACAGTATGGAAGACTGAAAGTGAAGGCCTTGAAAACCTTATGTCCACCATTTTTGGTATCAGCATTAGTTTCCATCTGTTGACGTTCTCAAATTCTGATAGAAACACAAACTCTAACTTAAATCGTGACTCTTGGCTAACAAACTAAGCGCTACCCTAACTCAAACGCTAACCTCTTTCTCGATTGTGGCAGCAAATTGTTAAATAGTTACCCTAAAAAACTGTAAAAAATTGTCAAATAGTTGTGCAGAATTAAAAAAGTTGCCACTAAAT
This sequence comes from Nanipora kamurai, assembly GCA_036872915.1. Lineage (NCBI taxonomy): Eukaryota > Metazoa > Cnidaria > Anthozoa > Scleralcyonacea > Helioporidae > Nanipora > Nanipora kamurai. Next base: position 1,469 of record JBAHVQ010000529.1, read on the forward strand.
TTTGAAAAGATGCTCGCAAAAATAAAGGTCTTGATATAAGAATAACGTCCTACCATTCTACCTCAACAAATAAAATAGAAAAATTTCAAGGATGTTCATTCAAACTACAATGATAATGACAGCGATTTTGACAATAACTGTTGGAGGGTTTGCCAATTTGAAAGATCACCGCTGGCCTGTTCGTGGGCTTCGACTTATAAAATAATGTGAATGCTATAAACGACCAATATGCGTTAATTCGAATGGTATTTTTTTTAAATTAACTAGTTTCCATCTATTCTATAATATGCAATAACTCGCACTAAATAGTGCTGTCAACATCCAAAGTTGTTCAAAAGTTGCTCTCACAGGTAAGAGTTGCTAGAGGTTGTTCGACCCACAAAAACTTGCTCAACACTACAAAAATTGCTAAAAAAATCGCCGATAACAATCGTAAAAGCCTACTAACCCAACGAATTGAAAAAGTAAATTAGAAAAATGACGTGATGCCACTCTCATAGATTGAAACTAGTGTTTTCCCATTTTTGGCTTCACTTTTCTGTCTGATCATTGACTGAAGTCAGCATTTCAGTCAGTGCCGTCGAGACGGAGGTAGCAGAGGGAAAATCTTGCCACAGCGACATAACTTGAGGCGGGCCCCCTTACAGCTTTCAGATTCCGGTTTTTGACGTAATCGAGATTGAAAAAATACTTGCGTCACAAAGAAATCGCATTTATCGTTTAGATATGTATTTTATTCGAGTCCGTACACAGATTAGACTGCGATCTATGATTGCAAGGTGAGTTCAAATTTATATATAGATTATGGAAGATTCGTTCATTGTCTCGAATAAAGTGTAATTCATTCTGTTGAAAGCCTTCTTAGGTTCAATAAGTACTTAACTCTTGATAAACTTCAGCACCCTTAATTACGACCTAATTAGATATGTCGTGATCAATGGCTCCAAATCCATATTTAACCCCAGGTCTCGGTGGCCCAACCGCGCTCGCACCCAGGGATCCTTGAGTAAAAGGTTGTCGGTGGCCCTATTATATTAACGTTCTTGGGTTGAGCAAACCAGTCAATTTGCAATTCATCAAGTCATCAATAAAATGTTCTTACCGGTACAGTTAGAGAAATCACGCCCACTGCCAAACCTGTTATAATTCTTCCAAGATATAACATGACGTCACTCTTTGCTCCAGCAATAATGACCCATCCAACGGTAAATGGGACCGAACACAGCATTATGGTAACCTTTCTTCCAAAATTGCCAACTGCGTAAATTCCAAGGTAACTAACTGCAGCCATCGCACTAAAAACGAAAACACCCTAAACCAAAAAAAATGTTCCGAATTTTAATTTAGTACACGCAAAAAGCGTAGTCGATCAAGAAACCGGGGGGCCCAAAGAGGGTTTCTGAAAGAAGGGCAAAGTTAAAGAATAATTTTGCATAATGAAATATGCGGTCACGAAGGAAACTCGTAGGAGAATTTTTCGATAAAAAAGCTCTTAAAACTTTGAAATAATTTATTTACCATCGAAATATTCCAAAAAGGATGCGATATCACTTTAGCAGTATTCCATATTATGTTCAAACAACAAAGTCGACCCACCAATGGGAGGAAGCGGGGCAATTGCCCCCATAGGTGTCCTAATAGTTGTGCCCCAGTTAAGCAGGGGTGGATTAAACGAGAGGCACCTGGCACATTTTTGATTGTCAAAAGTTGCTCGCCTCCACGAATTCCCAGAAAAAAAATAATTGGAAATAACAGGGTTCATACGGAGAAACTGGTACAAAATCTGACCCTTGGGGGTTTGCATGTAATTCTTATTTTTGTTGGTATATTTACTAAAATGACGTCTTGGCTAGCTTGCGATTCACACACAAGACTCAATCATCTTGAGGAGTTCTTTTCCGAGAAAAAATTGCCCCATAAAGCTCGAGGCCCCCCAACTTGCTTCCTACATCGTCAGTGTTTAAAATCGACAATTTTGCAGATAACGTGTATTATCATTCACTTTATAGTATTCTCAAATCTGATTGGTTAATTTACCTGCAAATAACTGCGTTCAAATATCGATCAGCTGCAAATAACTGAGTGCAAATACGTTATTGAGCATGCGCACTTCGAAAATCATTCGTCAGCTGAAATAACAAATCTCGTTTTCTCGTTAAAATGTCAAATGGCTCGCTTTGCCGAGCTGTCGGAAAGTGATCCGGCAGATTTACTGGATGAAAAAAGACTCCGATAATACAAGAAAAGCAACTAAACTTGCCATAAACCTTTTTCGAGTGAATGATAAAACAATTATTGAACTCGGCTTTCGCAAAATATCGTGATTTATCAGTGGCTCGCTGATCAATTATTTGCCTCTGCCTTCGGCATCGGCAAATAATCTGCTCGCCACTGATAAATCACGATATTTTGCTCAACCTCGTCCAATAATTGTATATTAGTTCAGCCAAACTCACCGCAGTTTTTCTTCAACTGGTTAAGTATATACCAACGTAAGTCCAAAACCAAAGGGTATAAAGTCAAACATGCTTAACACTTTACTGTCTATGTGTTTAATATAAACAATCTTCACGATGACGTGAAGTTGTACTGAACTACTTACCCCAAACCATGACATCGTCGCATTATCTAAGTGAAGCTTCCGTCGCAATTCTTCGTAAACTGCTGGAGCATACCCTAACACAAATCCAAAACTAATAGATCCCAAACAAGCAACTAGCGTAGCCATTAAAACAGTGGACCGCAGCTTCACATGTTCATCAGGTGGAGCAAAGTCATAACTGTGCACAATAGATGAACGCGATGTAGATGATGTAACCATTATATCCGTTCGGTTGTCGACAAGAAATATATTGAGGCGATTAATGTAATGTTTCAGCTCCCATGCAAATTCCTTTCTGTTCTCATTAAGCTGTGCTATAGAGAAACCAAACCGAGAGAAATTTAGAAATTCCCAAGAAACACCACTAAAATTCACGCAACTCACACGATTTGCGGATAAACAAAAAATATAATTACAACAACAGTAACGCCTACCTTGACACAAACTTATTCCCACGCTTTTCTTCCTAAGTTTTTGTACTGACCGCACGGTTACACAGGAATCACGGGACTAACACCATGCTAAGAATGCTGCTTCGAACCAGGCGTTGACGTGTGGAGATGTCCTAGAGTATTGTGTTTCTATTTTAAAAAATAAGAAAACGTTGCTGATTTCTACACTAGCATTCCCAAAATACAAAATGTTGGTAGGTGAGTAGGCTAGGCGAACCTTGTTTAATCTCTCTAGTCTCACCTACAATAGCTAATTACATGAGGGACGGTCACACATATTATAGCATACGCGTACAAGATAGAGTTACATCAAAGGTCTTTATGAGAAAATGTTACTCCTTTCTCGCCAGTCCTGTTTGAATAACCAAACAGGAATGAAGTGCCGTTCCATCAAAGTGTGATGAAAGTCACAGGACACTGGTGAGATGTGTGTGAACGGATTACTAGCCTGAAATACAAGGAGTTTCCTACAACTCCGATCTCAATCCGAAGCTTCAATCTCTTGCTCTGATTCGATCAGAGTGCTATACGACAAAACCAGAACCGATCTGATAAAGTCCAAATTGCAAGGCTAAAATGTTCTCTTACAACAGGGCGGCTTGATACTTTGACCTCTGGATAATCAAATTGCTGTCAGGTATTGCTTAAGGTGTCCATCTCACCTGTGGGGATTTTACATATTCCTATTCTCTGGGTTGGTCTGAGCAAAATTGCAATATATCTTGTCGCTCCAAAATTTTATTTTCATGGGGGGTTTCGCTGTCAAACTTGGCGATTTTGAGGATTTTCAAATCACGACCGGGGAACCTTCGCGTTGTACAATGTAAATTATATCGCGCTGTTTTAAGGGAGTTCTTCTGCGACGTCATTATTGCCCAGTAGTTACTAGTCTTTCTTTTTTCTCCAGGCCATGATTTCAAAAACCGCTTTTCAAAATTTTGCGCTGCGAGCAGACTACAGTCGGGTGAGCAAAACGTAGTTAAATTCTCATACGCTGATCCTGATTGGCTAAAACTTAACACTAATCATGGTTAAAGTTAATCACCTTCTCATTCAACCGCCCCTGAATTCTTTGATCTCCGCTTGATGAAGAGTGTTCCACTGTATTCCAGCATTTTATCATAGTGCCACTTTCAAGACGAGCGCATGTCTTAGAACTTTCAACAAAATGGTTAGGTTAATTTTTGCAATTAGCGTGGAGTGAAAACCTTTGTTAAAACAATGTGTCGTACGCATTTGCATGGCTATAAAGGAAAGCGTACAGCCAAACATAATAGTTAAAAATAGCCAGCAAAAAGTACGGCACCGTGCCCTGCAAACAGAGCCTTCTTTCCCTCGCCCAGAGAGGGAAAGAAAAGTAGGCTCTGCTGTATTTGTTTGACTTCCATTGAACATGCGCTGTCAGTTGCTTGGCTACAATTTCCAACCCAGTCCACACAGACTTTAACTGTCTGGCGGGCTCACATTTCAGTCATCAGTTCACTTGTAAAATAAAGCCGCGCACACTAAATACAAGTTGAACGGGTTTACTTCGTCCAAAACTTTGAACGAAGTCAAGCACAAATACAGCAGAGCCTACTTTTCTCTCCCTTGCCTGGCGAGCGAAAGAAGGCTTTACTCGCAGGGCAACTGCACCTTAGTAATTAACTCCAATATTACGAGAGTTTTTCTCAATGCTGAAAAAAGGAAACCCGAGCTTAGAATGCGCTCACCAAAGTCGAACACTTCTAGAAATAGATGTAGGCAGTAGACTCCAAAAGCTTTACAATACAAAAAAAACCATAGCCAGCCAATAGTTTGAAAAAGTATAAAACAAAACATAAACCGAATGTAATCATCTCGTAAAACTCAAGATATGGGTAAAAAAAAATAAGAGGGAATGTTTAAATGGTAATATTTCGAATTTATTACAAATTCATCATCAGACCAATTGTAATAAATTCGAAATATTACCATTTAAACATTCTCTCTTGTTTTTTGGCTCATATCTTGAGTTTTACAAGATGATTATATTCGGTATATGTTTTCTGTACAATACAGCTAATGACTTTTTCGGCAACTGAACTCAAGAACCTCGATTTGATTCATACCCAGGCTCGAAAAGTTCCATTTCTCCAAAAATCTTGGTCTGGTAAGACATGACATACTTTCCGAAATAATATAATATCTGTCTTCGTATTACAAACAGGCGATTTTATAGATCTCGATTTGGATTTAATCTCTTCCTGCCACAATTTCTTTTTTAGTGAAATAAGTTTATTCCAAGCTATTATAACCATTAGATTCTCCACGTCGTGGCTTCAGACCCGCATGATCTAAAAACAGTTCTTGAATTTCCTCGAGGGTTCGTCCTTCTGTTTCCGAGGGAATGGAGAACACGACTACAACTAATAACAAACGCACAGCTCCATAGAAGAAAAAGACTCCGTAGCTATGAAAATCGTTTTCCATTTGAGGAAATGTTTTCACAACCAAAAACATGCTTAACCGATTAACTTGAATGGTTATCCCACAAGCTAGACCGCGGACATGAGTGGGAAAGGTCTATGACATAATCAGCGATGGTATCGGAAGCAAACCGATGGAATAGCTAAAAATATACAGTGAGATGAAAAACAAGCCAACAGATTTGGAGAAACCAGACGTACAAAAGGAAGCGCCGACCACTGCCGTGGAAACACTTGCGACAATTCTAGGAAAAATGAGAAGTTTTCGACGACCGAACTTATCTACGATTACACACGCAATCACACTAGTTGCGACGTCAGTTGAAACGACTGTGGGGTTCTTGAAGCCAAAATATGGAAGAGAATTCGGAAGGCGTAAATCGTAACACGTCCAATCCCACCAAACTGTCGAAAGACCACCAAAAAAACGGGATAATATAAGAAGTCGGTGGACTGATGGTTTTAGGAACATTTGAATCGTAACTTTCTCAGTTGTAGCTGAAAAATTAGCAGAACAAATACATAATTATGTTGAAAAATCATTTTCCAGATATATACTATGCTCATTATATAGACGCATATTATTTACCAGTCATATAGACATGTACTCGTAACAATTAAATAACTAGAACAGAAACTTAACGCTTTACGTGCAAATCCGAGAAAACGTAAGCCTGAAAGTCTTTATCTGGCCTAAGGTGTTTGGCTGACTTATTTAATGACTGAGGAAGTTTGTAAAAGATGTTTGTTTCCGGCCAGTTTTTTGTTTACATATTTTTTTCGTTTGTTTTTGGTTATTTTTTTGTTTAGTTGTCGTTGTGGTGACCTTTTTTTTACTTGAGAATATTCATTTGAAATTTAAATCATATATTTCATTGACATGTATTTAAGTCATCTCACTTGCTGTTTGCTCTTGGACGCCTGAACGAAAGTTTAACAAAAACGTTAGAAGTTGAGAGAAGTAGTTATCTAAAACGATAAATTCACATTTAACCTACACTGCTGAAGTCAACTGGAAAAGTTGACTCGAGCGGGATTTGAACTCGCACCTTCGGGAAGCCGGTCCGCCGCTCTACCTGTTGAGCTATCGAGCCTACACGGATTGGAGGCGAGTTATCATCCAACTTAAGTGTACGAGATATTCTCGCAACAACTTAACGCTATCCAAGAGGATGGATGTGCAGTGTTTCAATTCTATTTCAGAATCATCCTCAGGTTAATATGAAACGATAAATTCACATTGAACCAGTAGGCTCGATAGCTCAACAGGCAGAGCGGCAGACCGGGTTCCCGAAGGTGCGAGTTTAAATCCCGCTCGAGTCAACTTTTTCAGTTGACTTTAGCAGTGTAGGTTAAATGTGAATTTATCGTTTCATATCACCCTGAGGATGATTCTGAAGTAGTTATTTAAGTGGTTTAACCTCTGGGCTCGATTCCCTTCTGGGGCTTTAGACGATTATCTTAGTAATTATAATCTTAGAAACGCCGATAACAATCTTTCAGTTCCTCAGCCAAATACTGAATATTTAAAAAAGAGTTTTGGGTGCAGTGGGGCTGTGCTATGGAATAGTTTACCTACGCAGGCAAAGCAAACAAAATCTTCAAGCAGTTTTAAGAATTTCATAAAATAATGTAGAATTGAGTCACACATCGATATATAGTCCTTTTTTTTTCCTTTTCAACTTTATGTGTGCTTATTTGTATTCTTATATCTTCTAATTCATATTTAACTTATTAGATTTTTATATAATGTAAGTCGGGTGACGTCCCTCATGAAAAACATCTGCGCGCGATGAGGGCAGCGTGGATAAATAAAGTTTTATTCTATTCTATTCTACATTCGATCCGACCCCTCCAATATAGGAAGTTCTTGCCAGAAGCCGCAGCAGAAAGTTTACGAGAACGCTGTAGCGTAAGAAGGTACAGTTCGAAATACGAGGACATAAACATCAACGGTTCCAAGAGATTTCTGGTTCCCCTATCTAATAGTATGTGTGCACCCCCTTTGCAATTCTCACTTGACGCACACAGACTTGCGCTTACAAACAAATGTTGCAAAAAAAAAAGCAAAAGAGTTGGTCAGCAAGAGTAGCACTACTCAAGTCAACGTATTTTGGTCTGTAAATCCTATTTAACTGATCCCACGGTTAAATACTTTGACTCCTAAAAATGGCATTTGTTGTCTTCATTGATTTTACTTTGGCGAACGCCCGATGATTTTACTCATCAAAGATTAGACCCCCACCAGGAGTCAAATGATTAAATAAACATCAGTGACATGATGCTATAGTTTTCCTGTCAGAACATTTATCATGAATTACCTTCCATCGAGGTAAATTTTTCTTTTGGTATGTTGGAGAGACGAGAAGTTAATACTTAGTCTATCAGAGTGCGAACGTTTATTTGTAAATTTAACGTTAATATTTTATAGAAATTTTCTTTGAAAAATCTTTCCCAGCATCCTTGACATATCTGCTATAAATTTTTTACATATAAATATATTGCTTAATGTCTTAACCTATCTTAAACTCGCCCGCACTTGAAAATCACCAGATTGACTGAACGGTGAACAAGACTAAACGAAATATATCCTACTCAGTGAACTCTAAAAAGACTGGAACGATAACTTCAGATTGAATTCTGAAGCCAACCATGGAGGCTGACATGTAGGTATGCCCCAGCCCCTTTTACGAAAACAGAACTACAAAAACCTACAAGAACCTGAGACAGTTTTCCACAGCCTATATCAAAAAGAATTAAGTGGTCTTTCACGTTACCTATTCTTCAGAAACAGCCGATAGTAAAATATGAAGTTATTAAACAAATAAAACAGTTCGGTAGAAAAAACGGCACGGAAATTCATACCCTTTCTTCGTTTTCCTTGGATGTCCTAAGGTTTTTTAACATATTTTCGAGCAAGACCAGGACGAAATCTTCATTAATCGGTTCGTGGTAGCTGCACGCAAGAAACACGCATGCTTTTGCATGTATGTGGTAGCTGCACGCACGAAACACGCGTGATTTATACCTACATGGCTGCCTCGATGGGCGGGAAATTTGGCTTTACCCAATCATAAGACGAGGCTTATGGAGTTATTGTTCTAGTATTTTTAGAGTTCACTGACCCTTCTCAGCTTTATGTTACTTCAAAACGAAAACGTCTAGTCTTTCTTTACAGGAGGTAGTTTTCACATCAACCACCGTGACCTGGCTGCCACGACTTTAAACCATATTTCTTTCCATTGCTCGACGTTGTGCTGATAAATAAAACGAATCGCGACTGGTCTTATTTGGTGACCTCACCGTACCTTTCTCGTCGGGTCATGACTTGTTGTTCATTGTTAAATACAAGTCTTTCTCAAACTGTCGAACGACACGATGATTCATAAATAAGAGCTGAAACAAAGATTCAAAAATAATTCGAGTCAGTGAGGCACTATATTGGTATAAGTAGTATATATATATATATATATATATATATATATATATGCCGATAGAAGCGCAGGCACATCACATCAATTTCACCAACGTGACCACGTGACCACGATTTCGCCGGGGGAAATCGTGGTTACGTGGTATTTTCACATTTGCCAGAAACGCAAATCTTAAAGTGCCCCCTTAATATAAAGTGTCCCTAACCCCTTAAACGGTTTTCGGCTCTTGGAATATACCTTTCATTTCAAGTGTTTCAGTGAAAAAAACGTTTGGATTTGGATAAATCGTTCGATTTTTATGGCCTTCTGAAGTCGCTAAAAGAGCGATATTGGCCGTCACATTTCCATCATAATAATCCATTACAAGGAGTCTGGGAACCAGTACCTTGCATGAAATCATGCGAGGTAGATAACCAAAAGGGTTGGAAAAATGCCGGAACTTAAATGTAGAGAACCTGACGTTTCGAGCAAAGGCCCTTCGTCGGAGTAAAACGTTAGTTTCTCTACACTAGCTTACGTTCCGGCATTTTCCAACCCCTCTTTGGTTACCTACAGCCGTTCAATACTGCCGACGCAGCACTCTATTTTTGTCTCCCGCAAGGTAGTTGTGGCTCTAACATTCAAATATCACAGAAGTCTCATACAAGCATATCTTGGGTATGTGACTGCTAGTGTTGGAGAGTTTGTGAGAAGACGCGTTTTAGTTGTGTTGTTGCCAGTTGTACTAGCAGAGCGTCATAAAGACAGGATAGACCCAGGCCTCTGGTTGTCAGCACAAACCGACGCCCGCGCGTCATCACATTCATCAGGCAATAAAAGTCGAACAGTTTATCCAAATCAAAATCTTTTTCACTGAAACACTACACCATTTTCACTTCAAATTCGTCGCGAGTCACATCAAATTCATAATAGGTCAAATCAAATTCGTAACAGGTCAAATCAAATTCGTAATAGATCAAATCAAATTCGTAATAGGTCAAATCAAAT
>JBAHVQ010000529.1:33260-49952 GCA_036872915.1 Nanipora kamurai
TCAGCATCAGATGTGAATTTGTTGATAAAATCTTTGACTTTATCTTCTGTAAAGCCTAAAATCTCCACCACTCGCAGATGTTCCTGATCCACGTTCTCGAAGAAAAGATCGAGCACCACATCGCTAGATAACGCGGTGGACCTTGTTGTTGTAAGGACTGTTGCCCCGGACAACAATTTTCCACGTACTAACTTGGAAAAAAGGGCGCCAACAGGCATAATGTAGTCATCCTCGTTTTGGATTAGATTTGCTACGTCTTCTTTTATATCTTCGTCGATATTCTTTGCCTCGTCTAGACCATCAAAAACGAAAAGTACTTCCTCTGGATTGTTCAAAATGTGCCCTGTTACTTCATCATCTAGGTTGATTGAGTAGGGCGAATATGTCAGAAGCTGCTTAAGAGACATCGATTGCTTCATACAAAGTCTCCGGAACTCAAAAGTGAACACAAAATTAAAGCGTTTCAAGAATTTTCCCGCTTTTTCGGCTTGTTCGGCGTGTTTGTCTATGTTGTTAGTTTTTACGTTCCGTTCTTCCCACTCAACATGTTCGGTGGATGAGGTAGTTTGTCCGCTGGCACGTTCGGTTCGATCGGTTTTTCTAGGGTCATCCGTGAGTTCTGCTTGCTCGGCGGCTAACAGGCTTTGCTTTTCTCCTTCGGCTCTCTCGGCAGGGCGTTCACTTTGTTCGGCTAGGTTTGCTTGGTCGGTTGCATATTTTGCTTTAAACAATTCTCGAACGATTTTCAGCGCTAAACAGCTTTTTCCTATACCTGGACGTCCAACAGCCAGAACTACTCGCGGTGGATCTGACGTTCTGTCACTTTGTGTAAATATTTCTATTGGATTAACAAGTGTACGTCTGTCGTGAAGCGGATATGACGTGAGGATCTTATCTCTTTCGGTAATGCCACAGAAGTCGTCTTTCTTTCTTCCAGTTTGGATAACCAAATCGACAAAGATTTCGTCCATTTTCCACTTCTTTGATTCTTCGCCGGAAGGAATTGATGATTTATCATACCTTGTTTCTTGCATGATTTGGCTCCAGAGGTGTTCTTGAAACTTCTGGATTCTTTCAGTCCGCTCCGGAGGTTGTACTTCTCTGCTTGGAAGGACAGAGCTGGCGGTTTGAGTCCGAGGTAATGGAACTTCCGCATTCATTAAAGGCCGCTCTTCATCGCCAACACCTTCCTGGACAGCTCGACTATTGGACATCTCGTGGCTGTTTATGGTTATACTATTCAGATAGTTTCTGCAAAAGTTCGCATCGGTAGTGAAATTGTCACTTTTCGTCTTGCGATTTAGTAGGTAGATGAGCTCTATCAGGGAAAACACAAGGAATAACGCAGTCACGGCAAAAATTAAACCCGCGCAGATTGTCTTTGGCTGAGCTATGGGATTGTTGCAACGGTAATCTGACATCATTGTTCTTGAAGTATTGTTACTCGGATTTTCGACCGGGTTGTTCGTAGTTCGCTCTGAATGGCAAGAAAACCATTCTGGGAAACTGGTTGGATAAATAACGAACCGCAGTACTAGAAACACGGCCATGAAAATGGATCTGGTTAACAAGTGGGCAACGTAAGCATAGAAAACTTTAAAACGTAGCGAGGACTGTGCTTTATTGATTTCCTCCTTTGTTTCATTTTCGACTTGCAGTCTCACATACTGGGAGTACAGGAAGCAAACGAGCATCACAAGAACGAAGTTCAAAATCGTAAAGGCGTATAAAGGGAAACCCCTGGTAAACCGATTGATGTATTCGTCGTAGTAGAGATCACGAGAATAATCCAACGTCGTCTGGTTTTGTGCATTGTAGCAGCGAAATTTTTCTGACTCTTTAGTCGTTTCATTAAGGAGAAGGTAAGTCAAGACACCCACTTCTGTGAAGGCAAAAATGGCTATTCCAATGAAAGCCATTCTGTGAAAGCATTTCTTACCGAGTAAATCCAAACATCCAACCATTGCTGTAAAATAACGATCAGGTAATGGCTATACCAGCGACTAGTCTTCGCAAAATCAAGAGTTTCAAGCTTCTTGAACGCCGCACTCTAAGTAATCTGACTGGTGTCATATGTCCACTTGTCTGATGCACTTTGAAACATTATTTTGTGCCTTACAACTACTGTGTAGTGGTCATTTAAATCAACAAATAAATAGCTAATTCCGGCATTTATTTGTCGTTTTGTTTCATATCAATTCGACACAGCTGAAGCACCACGTTTTAAACAGACCACCTGCAAATTAAAATCAAATCAGTTATTTAAACGACGGTTTGCTTGTTTTCCTTTATTTCTAGACTGTTGCCAACGGAAAATGCCAATAAAATGTAAAATCTTTCACCTTACGTACTCTATCTGCATTGCTTGACAAACATACAGATTATTATTCATCAAATCGTCTGATAGAGATGCAGGATAAAAATGGTGCGTTTTCTCGTCTAGAGAATGCTTTCTGCATGACCCTGTCCGAAACCGCTCTAACAGCCAGTGACGTAGCCTGACCCGGACCCAGGCCTGGGCGTCAGCTCGAACATGGGCGTTCCCCAAAATGTATTAGGCATATTCAACTGAAAAATACACGGTAAATTTTGAAAAATTTGAGACGACAATCAGAACTTATCCAGTTTCGCATTGATTTTGTGACCTAGTTGGCTTTCCTCCTCCTCGTCAGCCAGTCGTTGACACAAATTTTCTGAATCAGTCACAAACAATTTGAAGTCAATCGGACAATATTATAGTTTATTTCGTACTGAACTCATAATTATTTAAAAATACAATGACCTGTAAACGAAGACCGTACTAATTACCTCATGCAAGATAGAAACTCTAGGGAGCCAATTTCTGGTCAATGTTTTACCCGACATTTTGTGATTTTTGATCGGCAAAAACATTGCTTTCTCATCAATTTTACCAAACGATTTACTAAATAACTATTATGTTATTATAAAGACAGGACACTATCTTCAGAAAATGACCGTTTTGCCCAAGCAGGGTTACCCTTTTTGAAATACACCTGGTACGTGTTTTCGTACTGCTTTATGGATTCTTAGCAGTAATTTATAGCGGAACTTTTGGCTGTAGGCTTGGACGATGTTCCTTCGATCAAAAACATTTCCACCAAAGTATGTTTCATCAATGCGGCATGATTTCTCAATGTTTTCTCGTCTTTGAATGCACACATTCTGACGATCCGTCCCGTTTCAAGTTGTTCGTCCCGCGTGGAACACGGCGTGCAATAGTAAGGATGCTCCGAGTTGTGAACGTTCTTGTGATGTTCGGCTTGAGAGAAAGCCGTTTGAAAACGGTGGGGACATTTGCGATTTTCAAAGCAAGGTAACGGGTAGACACAGTAGAAGTGTTTCAAATAATGACCGCGGCTTTCGAAATACGTCGAGCAGCCGCAGTTGCATTTCTTGTGGGTGTTTCGCATGTGGGTGTCTCTCTGTTCAGAACTGGAAAATAGTTTCTTCGGACAAAAGTCACAACGTAAATGATTCGTCACCTTCGGATGGGGGTGTCCGTGTACAGTTTGCATGTGCAATGCCTTCGCGTCATATTCGCAGAATGTTGGACTATCTTCTTGACAAAGAAGACATGTCGTTTGTTGTGCTTTATGTGCAGCAAGTTGATCCTCGTTGTAGAAACGCGATTTGTTCCTCGGGCAATCGGGATTATCGCAAAAGAAGTTATGGAACACCGTGTTATGCTCTTCTAACTTGTCTTTATCGTCGAACACTTCCTTGCACACTTTGCAAAAATGGAACCCTAGAACTTTTGGAATATCCTCTTCTTGTCCGTTTATCGTATTCATTTTAACTTTTGACTTACAATCCAGGTCCAGAATTGCAATAAGTTCCTCGAATTTTCTCTCGGTGTCCGAATCGACGACGAAGTAAAATTCTACCGGGTCACAAGAACTATCAGTGTTTCCTTCGTCTTCGCTGAAACAGGCCAGATCCTTAAAATGCTTAATAAGAAACGCCGCTAGTGTAGTGTCCGAGGCATGTGGAGAAGTCGTGAACGATTGGTACAGCTCGATCCACTTGGCATTTGGCGGACGGTTTTTCGTTGGAGTGTCCTTACGCAGAAATATATGCACTTTAATGTGCTCCAGAAGCTTCTCGGGTAAGGTTTGTATGTCATCGAGGATATTACGGCAGTTGCTTTCCCACACAAGAAACAACTCAATTCTAGTCATGGGAATCAGATCGACCTTTTTAAGCTGCTACTAGTCGGCTAATCGCTGTTGATGTTCAATTCTGCGAAACCTATTAGCTTTGAGTGTTTCGGTTCTGCATGTCTGGTCATCTAGCTTTGTGTAAACATGACGAAAGCGCCAGGAAAAGGACATATTTAACAACGTAAACATTAGGTAGCAACAGTATAAACTGTCTGCTTCGAAAGCTGGGCAGCCTGCCAACATTTTAACATTAAGAGCCTTCTTTATCCATCTTTCCTTGGTTTGCTTGCTTTTTTCTTTCTCTCGTACTAGAATTTATCGTTTATTGAAAGTAATTTCAAAATTTCCTTAGGTTGCGGGGGATTATCTCGAATATCATTGGCCAATCATCTCCGACAAAAGCGTCGCGGTGTATTTTCCTACTTAAATGCTTTCATAGAATAAACTAATGAACTGATCGAGTTAAACCCATTTATGTAGATTGAAGGATTAGATCTCATGGATGATTAATGCAAATCATGGATTTTCTAACAATAGCACCCTAGCATCCAACTGGCGGAATCTACACAATTCACCACGCTCTCTTTTCAGGCAATGTATTTGCTGACCTGACGAACTCTAACAAAACGCAGTCTTAAATACCTAGGATAATTTTTGTTAGGAGGTCGGTACCAAAATATGGCTGGGCACGGATGCGTACACAGCTTTCTTGTCTAATCGTTATTCTATCACGACAGCACCGTTCACGTCACTACAAATGCGAAACTTCTGGCTGTTCGCTTCGGTTAATTTCTTTTAAACTTGGTAATTAAAGCATATAGAGCAAGCTCAACAACATACCTAATTTTCAAAAATTTTCACAAGACAAGAATTTTTAAAATCCACTAAGTTTATTGCCAAGTTCTACCATGACAACCTACCCTGATATTTTGATATTTTGTTCTTTGATGAAATATTTAACCTCGTACCAATTTTCAGAGACATTCTCCAAAGAAATCCGAAGATAATGTGTCTTGAATGCGATAATCGTGAAAACATGTCGATGTCCCAGCACTATTATCACCATCTTAATAATCAAAAACTACTCAATTCGACAAATACCTCGTGTTTATCATGCTTCTTGTACAGCTAGACACATTTCGTACCGAACTTACAACTATGTTAAACACAGAAATACCCAAAAATGGAGACCCTACTAATTGCACCCAGTAAACATAGAAACTTCAGGGAGCCAACTTATATACAAAATGCTTCAGGACGTTTACAAAGTATTTTTGTCAAAGAAATACTTCAGGGATCAGTTGTTCAAACCCCTGGATAACTTATCCGGTGAATAAGGCCTATCCAGATGATCTGTTTTCCTATGAGCTGTGAATTTCCAGAGAAAAAATAGCGATTGAATAGTGATATCTTTGCTTTGAACGGTCAATTCACCGTTTATGTTGTCTCTAATAAGTATATAATGTACAGAAAATATATCCACTGGATAAGACTTATTCAACGGATAAAGTTATACAGCCTTCAAACAATGGACCCCTGGACTCAGGAAAAAGGTCAAGCTGATGCCGATGGATATTTAAAGTCATAAACAGCACTGAAAGCATGAAATGGGTAGGAAAGAAAATACAAAGAAAGTTTTATTTATACCTTGCAAGACAGTTTTGTGTTCACAGGGTTCGTGTTGCTCAAGGGAAGTTGAATTAAAGGTGTTTTCAAGGAGTACTGAGTATTTCTAACAAGAAAATAACCTGTCCTGTGACCAGAATACGGTGTTACTTGGTGTAGCTCGCCACGGATTGCATTAACATTCCACTTTTACGTCAAAATATTCCACGATAAAATGAAAACAACTATCATGTCTATTTTTGACACTGCAGATATTATTTTATATCGAAACAATTTATTTTACTTTTGCTTGAACAAATGTTCATCGTAAAAAAAACAAAAATTATTCGCCATCATGTATTATGTCATCCTGACAGTCAGGAGAATTTGTGGTTTGATAACATTCACGCAGAACGCTGTTTCCCTGTTTATTTTACGTATTTTTTCGAGTTATTTTATAAAAGAAATAGAAACTGTTTGGCCTTGTTTGCATAACCAGATGCAAACGCTCGTAAGAGTTTGGGACAATTCTCAAGTGGTTGTGTAAGCCCTCGACATTCGGTCTCGGGCTCACACAACAGCTTTCGAGTTCTCCCAAACTCTTAAGAGTGTTTGTATCAGGCTATGCAAACACTGCAAAACAGTTTTTATTTCTTATGCAAAAGTACAGACAAGAGGAAGTGAATACGAATTGAATTGTTTACTTCAAATATGTAATCCACACCACGAATATCGAGGGATGGTGAGATTAAAGGGTACAAATTTACAAACATCCTCCATTGCATCAGTAAGGTATATAAAGCTAACATATTCTTAGCTACCCAATTAAGTGTCAACTTTACATAGAATCTGTAACAATAACATCAAGTAACATTATTATATTATAAAATACAAACTTGTTAATCTGCACTGTAGTGGGAGAAAACTGACTTCAATAAAATAATTTACCATTTCTCAGATACAACCTTAGTTCACCTTACATACAACTATTTTTAGTTCACCTCATTTAATTCTATTATGATGGTCTCCCGGAGATAAGATCCTTTAGTTATTCTTTTTTTTCTTTTGAAGCAAGTTGAGGATGTTTTCGTAAACGACGAAAGTAATACAGCAGGCTGGTGTTACCCTACAGAAAGACAGAAGAAAAGTGAGCCCTAACCCACGATGATCTCATGACACCCACAATTCGTTGTTTCAACACAAGCTTTAAATCCTTTATTCAACTCATCAGTATTCAGGAATGTGACAACGTTACAAAACAGTCACTTATCACATTGCTTTCTTTTGAAAACACTGTGATAACTACTTACCACATTGCTTTCTTTTGAAAACACTGTGATAACTACTTATCACATTGCTTTCTTCTTAAAACAGTGTGATAACTACCTACCACACTGCTTTCTATTGGAAAAACTGTGATAACTACTTACCACACTGCTTTCTTTTGAAAACACTGTGATAACTACTTATCACACTGCTTTCTTTTCAAAACAGTATGACAACCACTTGCCGCATGCTAATGAGCGTATGTCTTAATTTCAAACGACCAACGTTTTCTTTACGGTAAAGCAAAAAGAAAAAAAACAATCCATGTAATTGTGGGTGAATCATGAGATAAGATGGTTAATCAATGTTCACTCGTGTCATAAAGAATTTAACATCGCTCGGAAAGCTTTAACGTCCACCCATTTTACTGCCCCTTATGGCCATTAAGCTTCAGTCACGATGTCAAATCTTTTATCACACTCGTGGCCAGTTACCCTCGCATACAGAATGTCTAAACAGGGTATGCACACTCTGGTCAAGAAAAGAAAGAATTAAAAAGAAACCGAAAACCGAATACTGGATCTTGATATTCAAGAAAACACAAGAACGGACACAGTGATCGTTTGAGAAATTTTGTTATTCAGAAGTTTTCGAGTAAGTTCGATCTTGAAGTAAATTTATGATCACTGTATGCCTTTGTATGAACTTTAATCGTTATCTTCATAATAACACGCCGAAAAATTGTGCATATTTCAAACCCATGTATGCATATAATCCATTTGTGATTTCATGTAAACTATCGATCGTTTCCATGTGACGTCACGGCCGCCAGGTGGCAAACTCGATCTCAGGGTCTCTTCCTTCTCCTCCTCTGTCGTCGAGAGAAAGAGCCTGGATCAGCTGCTCACCTGACCACATCGCTTCAGCTATACCGCAGGGAGGGTGGGTTTCCGAAGCTGTTTTGTCAAAGTGAACAGAATTACTTCCATTTGTTTAGACATTTGCGCTGGCAAGTGGAGACTCAACGGCACTTTAACCTCTTACCCTGGCACATGTTAGATTTTCTCACAGCTGCAATTTTAAAACTTTGCCTCCCCTCCCCCTCAGCCGTTTTTTTAACCACCCAGAATTTAGGTGGTCAGGTGACCAGCTGCAACCAGGGTCTCTCTCTCGACAACAAGGGAGAAGAAAGAAAGCCTGGGATCGACCCAGTGGGGTCACCACTCAAAAGGATATATATACATATGAAGGTTTTCAATCAACATGATCATGTTTGGGTTTGGAAAAAAATACATACAAAAAAAAAATAAACAAAAAAATTTGATTTAGAGGGAAAGTTGTTCTTCCCGCCTAAAAATGAATAATTTAAATTGAAAAAAAAAAATCAGTAACTATAATGATTGAAATTTTCAATCTTTTGAATTAAGAGTGTGATTGACTGATTCATTGATTGAAGCTCTAAGCTCACGTTCAATAATTGAAAGCGGGGCTAGTCAGCCAGTCCGACATTCCATCTCGCCAACAGCAATTAGTTTTAGTTTCAATCCTATCTCAAATCAACTAAGTTCCTCAGTTTCACTGTTATTGACATTTATCGGCGTGTTCGGATAAAAATTAGTGCAAAAAAAAAAGAGAAAAAAGAAATTAAGAAGGCAACAGGGTTTTAATGTTTCCTACATTTGCAAAGAAAACTGCTCAAAGATATTGAGAAAAGTACTTCTAAATAAAATAACAAAGAACAAACTGACAAGTTTAACAAAACAAAACCGACGCAAAAATCCTTCTAATTAACGTCTCAAGGATAATATGTACCATTAACTTCTTCCCTGCTACGGGGACTTTCATTATCTTACTCTGGTTAACGCCAGACGATTTGACTCGTCAACGAAAGAGACGTGGCAGAGAATGAGTTAAGGTCAAATTAAGTTAGAAAAATTAAAGCAAGTGTATATTTAGAAAGTTGGAAAGGCAATTTTGTAGATGTCTCTCAAGAAACTAGCATAGTTTCTCCGGGTAAAAATCGTTGGGTTCCCGTTTCTGGTTCTGAGATTTTGGAAACTGCTCCTAGTTAGGTAAGTCCTCCCTGATAGTTCCTTTCCAACACTAGTACAAGCGGACATGCCACTGACCTGAGGAGATTTGGCAGCAATCCCTTGTAGAAGCCAAGAGGTCCTTCAACCCTGTTAAGAAAAATCCGATAAATGTGATACGGTATTGGAGTATTGAGAATTATACATTTCATTGTACTTCCAAAAGATGGCGGCTCAACGACATTTAACCACAGCACTATGCGAATTTTTAATCCGCAGTTGTAAACTTACAATTGATAGCGGTTGTACGTTGAACCATAACACTATGTGAGTCTAAACTGGTAAGATCACTGCATGGAAAAAATTCTCCCATGTACTGTCTTGCAAGGTATAGTATTTTTGGCTGGCAGCTCTCCTTTTGGTCAGTGGATGGAATTGTCAAAAGTAAAGTAATCACAGTAGAGTGTGGTATTGAGCAGTAAGCTCTGACAGGATAAGTAAAAAGTCTGGCAGTTGGTATGATTACGACTGCGAAGCCACAAACATTTTCAAATAAAACCAAGCTGGTATCGCAACAAACTGCATGCCGATACTTCACTCCACTTATCTTTTACACTAATAATTATTGTTGGACTTATTTTTTTTGCCGTTAGATGTTTTCGATGATTATATCCGAACCGATAAGTTTTTCATTTTTCAATTTCAGTTTTAAAAAAGTGAATTGAAAGTGGAAAGCAGTTCATTAAGGTTCTTTTTGCTCTTCTCTGAGCCCGTGATAGACCACTTTGCTAATTTTAGGTTCCTACAGTATCACGAGTACATCAAGTATATTCAGGTAGGTAAAGGAATTACAATTTCTATCCACGAACCAGTGCACTTACATTTTAAACTAACAATTATTGTTGGACTTATTTTTTTTCCGTTAGATGTTTTCGATGATTATATCCGAACCGATAAGTTTTAGCGGGAACATTTTACATAGAACTAGCTACGTTCACTGAACGATTTCGAGTATAACATTGTACAGAATGAAGCATTAGCTGTCCTTTCCTTAAACTATTTCCAGTCTAGACTTCTCCCTTCGGTACACGGGTAACCAAAGAGTCCAGTTGCCCTTCATGCAGTTGCCCTTTGTATCTCGTATGAAATCGCGCAGAATGACATACTAAGTGGATTGACTCAAAAGGTCTCATAAATATTCGGTAGCTAAAGGGATAAACAGCACATTCAAATTACCTCCACGTCTTGCTAACCACATCCATAACTCCGTTATACCGTCCAATGTTGTAATGGTCCTGGGTACAACAGAACGTGTTAAAATTTACACTATAAATACCGGGATTTCTACACAATGAACTAGACGACAACAAGTCTTGAGTAGCAAATAGAAAGGCACTCAATGGCAACAGCAGGGGGCCGAGGGGGGCATTTGGCCCCCTGGAAACATTTGTTGCCCGCAGGGAAATTTCTTGGTGATGTCTTAATAAATTAAGAATCAAGATTATAGAGCCCAGATGCAAAAATGGCTGCCAATTTAATATTCTTTTATATGCATTGACATTAACCTTTACAGTTAAAATTCGTTAAAATTCTTTTCCATGGCTTTCCTCCTTAACCCGCAGGTACTTAAAACCTTCTATTTGGTATATCATTTGGCATATTTCTCTGTTACTGATTTTTTTTTTCAATCTACAGTAAATGATTAATTTTTTGGTGAGAAAGACAGCTTTTGCTTTATAATATATCGAAACTTAAATCTGGTTCAGATTGATCTTTTTAATTTTTACTACGGTAAAAGATTGATCACCAATCATAAACGTTTTGTCCCTGGACAGAATAGACTGGAATTGGGGACAAGGTGGTAACAAACATGCCTGAAGCAACAAGTTCATAAATTCAAAAAAAACATGTAAACTAGCAACGTATTCATCATTGAAATAAAATATCCTAAAATACTTTAGGAAATCTACTGACATAATTAATTTTTAATACTTCAATGATGTCGATAAATGGGACGAAAATGGGGCTCACCTGAAGCCGAGATCGTACCACTTGGTATGGATATGTTGATCCACTTGCAAAAATTTTTGATAAAGCTGCCATAATCACATATTCTATTGCGCTCTGTCAATAAAATCAGAAACAAATTATAGGTATGCTATTCATGGATATCTCACCGTCCGTCTGTTCATCCGTACGTAAGTAGATACTAAAATATTTCAGTTCTGCTGTTCAGTTCTATAGACTATGAAAATAATTTGGTCGCATATCCATTTTCACAAGTTCTACTCCTATGATATAGACGTAGATTGTCTTAAAATGTTCAAAGAAATTCGTACCAGTTTCTGATCAATTGGGGTTCCACAATATGAGCTACGCAACTTCTTCAGTTCCTCATACGCCATAAACTGCAAAGCTCCGTGGGATACGCCAAATAATCCTGGAATATAACCCTGTAATAACGCACAAGACTGGTTTAATTAACTGCTTATAACAATCACAGTCGTTTGTCAGATGAGTAAAGTAGCCAGTATAAAATCCTACAAGGATTGGGAAACTGCCGGAACTTAAGAATGGGGAAGCTGACGTTTCAAGCGAAGACCGTTTGTCAGAGTTAAATGACATTTCCAGCAAGGCCTTTTGTCAGAGGGTTTCACTCCGACGAAGGCCTTTAGCTCGATTAGTCAGTTTCTCCATTCTTAAGGTCTAGCAGTTTCCTAACCCTTCTGGTTGTCTACAAGCCGTTCTATACTGCCGACGCAGCAATCTACTTTTATAAAATCCTTCGAGTCCCGAAAAAACAGCTTTGCACAAATTTGACACGCTGCAAATTTCTTGGCAAATTTACTCCAGGTTAAATTTGGATTTATTCAAGGAATTTGGGTATTAACACTCGGCAACATGAAATGATGTACCGGTATATATGAAGTGAAAGAAATTTTCGAGTGTTGCAAGCTAGAATGCAGGAGCTGCAAACTTATTTTTTCGTCCTCATCCGTCTTAAGACGAACGTCCATGAAAAATAGATCTCAGCAGAGTATAGGTATTTTAACCCTTTAACGTCCAGGACTCATCCCTGTGACGAGTAAAATCCTCTGGTGTTAGCCAGAGTAAAATACTAAAGTTCACCCTTGCCCATTGATGGGTTGAAGTATTTACTGGATCTAACGTTTTCCTGCTTAAGGCAACATCAGCAGAGATGCACGCTAATCGTAAACTGGAACACTACTACCGCCAGTTGTTTTTGGTCGTGTAAAGGTCGAACACCAAAACAGTACCAAAGTTCTGTTGTCTAACAATTTTCATTTCCCGGCAGCCTATAATTTTACATCGGTAAAACAGACAGATGGCTTTAAAGGTTTGTAGATAGTCAAAAGGCTTGGGAAACTGCCGCAAATTAAGAATGCTTAAATTGACGTTTCGAGCGAAGGCCCTTCGCTCGAAACGTCAGTTTAAGCTTTCTTAAGTTCCAGCAGTTTCCCAAACCTTTTGACTATCTATAAGCCGTTCTATATTGCCGACGCAGCACTCTAATTTTAATACCACAGATAGCTTTAAACTCGTATTAAAGAACATAGTCACTGTCCGGACTCAGAAATCAACAATCACCTCGACTTAACAACTGAAAACTCTTAAGCCTCGTTCACACGTCATGCGACATAAGCATAAGGACAAGATCAGCACGAAAACAAAGCATGACTTCTCCTCTGAGACTTGCAAAGACAAAAAAAGAA
This sequence comes from Nanipora kamurai, assembly GCA_036872915.1. NCBI lineage: Eukaryota > Metazoa > Cnidaria > Anthozoa > Scleralcyonacea > Helioporidae > Nanipora > Nanipora kamurai. The sequence continues at coordinate 46,077 of JBAHVQ010000529.1, forward strand.
TCTTTCTCTATTTTGTCTTCTCGTCACTTGGCTTATGCTTAGACTATGATCTTATGCTTAAGACGATCCTTATGTCGCAGGCTTAACTTCACTCCTTTGTTTTGCCTTTTGTTCTGTCCTTATGCTGGTGTTTATCTTGACGTGTGAACCAAGCCTTATGGAACTTTGCCCTTACTCGGAGAACTTCAACGAAATTTCTGGTACAGTAAATATATGAGATTTTATTTTCAACAGCTGAAAAATAATAGATAAAGCCGGTCACCGGTCAATATTAGGCTACAAAGAAGCGCTTGCCATCTGCCGAAAAAAGCCGCTATACCCGTGGAAAAAAGTGTCGAGAGACCTGGTGATATTCTATTAATAGTTCTTAGCTCACTGTTTTCTATCTATAAGTACCGCTGTCTTCTGCAACTTAATAGCATTGCAGATGAAGATTAAAACATACATCATGTCGTCGATACATCGAATGTCTATTAAAATGATTTCACTATTCGCAGTTACTATTGTTGTGTATTGAATAACTATATTTCGTGCTTTTTTTAGCTGGGGTCTATTATTCATGCTGCGTTTACGATTTCCGCCAGTTCCATAGGTAATGTCTTGGCAGAATGACAAGTACATAATGTCAACGAAAGGCCGCAAAGTTCTCAAGAACTATAGGTATCGGTAAACGAGAAAAATGGAAGAGAACTCGCTTTAAGTCAAAACAGTACGTAAGCTGCACTTACGTACTTGAAAACGACAGTTATTACTTTCAGTGAGTTCTCTCCTTTCCCGCGTTTACTGTCAATTGCGGTGTACCAGGCAGCAGATACAGGAGGAGGAAACTATTCGTTAAGTCGTTTGTACTGTCTGTCGTACAAGGTTCTACGGTTCCGAAATGTCGGGGAAAGTATAAAAAAATCCTAATATTGTCCTTGTCAAGAACCGTCGGACAATTTGCGTAGTTTCATAGCTACAAAAACATCTAGAGACTTTCTAAATGGTTATACAGTATGTGAGAAAACTTTGTCATCAAATTCTGTTGGGGGTTTTTTCTATTTATTTTCCACAAGTGAGTATGTGTCAGGGGTCTGTTGTTCAAAGAACGATTAGCGATAATAAAGGGTTACCAGTTATAATTTTGTTTCAGTTTCGCACATTTTGGTTGAACTGAAGCCCCCAGAAAGTACCCATGCCTGTGGTTCTGGCAACCACGAAATGGTAAAATCTAAGGATTGGGAAGTCTAATTACTGTAAAATAATATCTTGTAATTTTTTTTTTGCAAGGTTACCAATAATCAAGGGATTTCGTTTTCAAGATACTCCAGAGAAAAATTATGATATAGAAAGAGTGTACGAAACCACTTGTTTTTACTTAAAGCTGAACACAAATTTGGTTCATGTGGAAGCTTGGTAAATATCAGGACGATTAGCGGAAGAAAAAAGATTTCTGAGATAACGAGCTTGACGAACGTCCACTAGTCGTTCGACCACTAGTTTTTAACGTGCAGAGAAAAACACGGAAAAATAACAGAGCTTACCTTATACAATCCCTTGATTCCCTCATGCTGCCACGTTTTGTACAGTGTATCTAGAAATCCAGTTCATAAAAAATACACTGATAAATGGACAACTTGTACAGTAGATTAACTCCTTGGTGCCAGATTCAGTCACCACTGACTGATACAAACTTAAGCATTTTACTCTGGCTAATCTCAGACGATTTTACTGGTCAAAGGGAAAACTCAATCTCACCAAGGAGTTAAGGAAGATTCAAAACCTATCTCCCTAACTCCTTGGTGCTAGATTCAGTCACCAGTGACTGATGGAGGCTTTAGTATTTTACTCGGGCTAATGCCAGGCAATTTTATTCACCAAGCAGGGCTCAAAGTTAACTTTTTACTTTGGGAGAATGTGTGTTACCAAGTCTCAATTTTTAGGCACACATCTAAAGTTTTAGGTGCACAGCTTAAAACACTAAGACAACCAACACTACAGTACAACAGAAAAATACATGTAACATCTCAACTATAGTACACACAGTGTATAATACAGCGAAAAGACAAAGTTGGCACTTGCTTAAACAAAAACCAAGAGATGGTGCTGTGAAGAGCCTTCACACATGTTTCAACAAAGTCACAAAAAATGTCAATGTCAAAGATGAAACTCAAAGAACCCAACTGATGGGCAAACTAACAAACCAAATATGCCACCATACAGGGCATTCAAGCCTATTTTTGAAGAGCGAAGGTAGAGAATAATAGATTTGGATGTCACTCTGAGCGATGAACCATACCGGACAAGTAAAAAAAAGTCTACCTGGCCTGGCAGGGATTCAAACCCGTGACCTTTGGTTCACTAGTCCGATGCTCTACCAACTAAGCTACAGGTCAAGTTGGGAGCTGGTCACAAAATGATGTTACTTGGGCTCTTGATGTTTCAAAACATATACTAGTTTCCTCCATATCGGGACATGTAAGTCCTGTGTGATTTTAATTAGCTTACCGGTATTTCTGAAGAATGAACTCGGGTAGAGAATAATAATTTTGGATGTGACTCCGAGTGACATATGCAGCCATACAGGAAATTCAAGGCAAATTAGATGATGTGACTTTACATTTATAATATTTTATAACCTGACTGAGTTATTGGTTTGTCTTAAGGCAAGCTGTTGTTTCTTGTTTGAGTTGCACTAATCACAATTGACAAAAGTGTGACATGATTTTTAAGTGCAAAACCAAAAATCTACCGTAATTCGCGGACTATAAGCCGCAACTTTTCGCCAAAATTCTTCGCTGTGCGGCTTATAGTCCGGTGCGGCGGGCTTATATATGAATAAATGCAAAATTTTGCCGGTATTTCAAAAAGTTTTCTTCCTGTTACTAAGCATCACATGCAATTAATTTCATTTTATAAAACGAGAGATGGTATGAGCTTGTCAAGCGGATCGGATAAAACAAGTCTAATTGTGATTTGCTAAGCAAGTGTTTTCTACCTTACGTTGAAGTGATGCCATCCAGAAAAAGTTACACGTTTCCGTTCAAACTCGAAGTAGTTAAATCTGCCAAAGAGCATGGTAACGGAGTTGCGGCCCGTAATTTTGGAGTAAACGAAAAACAAGTTCGTGAATGGCGAAAACAGGAACGCTTCGCGTTTCAAAAAAATCTACGCGAGCAAAGCGAGGAAATAACGCTCGTTGGCCAGAATTGGAAACTGCCGTAGAGACCTGGATTCTCAAACGACCAGCTGCTTGTCGAGGAATCAATACCGTTCAAATTCGTCTCAAAGCACAGACGCTTGCGAAAGAGACGGCTTCAGCGACGACAGTGCGGCTTATTATAATCTGGTGCGGCTAATAATCCGGTGCGGCATATCTATGAACTTTTCGCGAAAATTGTTGAAAAAAACGCTCCTGCGGCTTATATAACGGTGCGGCTTATAGTCCGCAAATTACGGTAGTTGCATATGCAACCAACTGGTTGTTAACTTTGAGCCCTGGCAAGGGAAAACACTCTGTCACCAAGGAGTTAACTCTTTCTTGTGAGGGATCCATAAGCATACAGCTTCAGATGCCTTAGTTGGATAAGCAATAAATTATTATACTGTTTTTCACATCTGAAAAAACAGTATGGGATTTACTATATCTCACCTTGTAAATACCCATACAGTTCAGCTGCTCATACTGTAAGTGTATATATTACGTAAAAAATATGAGTGCCGGCCACCTGAAATACCAGTAGCCATAAAATGGACTAGTTTAATGGCCATCGATGGTGAAGGCATCAGTAGTTGGCTTAAAGGCCATGTAAGATAATCAAAACAACACTTACAATCATCATAAATAAATCAAAGAATCCTGTAAAACATAGACCAATGAAAGCAAAAATAATAAAC
>JBAHVQ010000529.1:70455-81891 GCA_036872915.1 Nanipora kamurai
TGTCCGGTATGGTTCGTCACTCGGAGTAGCAACTAACATCATTATTCTCCACCCGAGTTCATTCCTCTACTCAGCCAAGGAATATTTCTGTTTCCTTCAAAGGATTTCATCCCTGTCGTTATAAGAAAACTCATAAAAACTCCCTCTGGCTATTGAATGTTCTGTCGATACCTGCAGCAACTAAAGTTGAGTTGAAACACCAACGGCTACGATTGACCACTACAGAAACCCCGAAAAGACTGGGCTCTGGGTAACCTACACGAATTGTGATTGGCTAAAGGTTTACAGCCACCAATCATAGCTCGCGCTGGTCGCCCAGAACCCAGTCTCTCCGGGATTTCTGGAACGGTCAATTGTTTAGCACAAAATGTCAGCGTGAGACCGAAATTTCACTTCCGGGGATCAGGATTCCATGGTTATCGCCGACATATCCGACAAATGGCAGTTTTCGTTTCATTCGATATTACGTCTGCCACATTTAGCCGCCGATATGAATCTTTGAAATGACGAATATCTTTATCAGCAGCCAAACAAGACGTTCCCGTGATCGACGCGTTCACATGTTTGTCGGAATTTTTCTTGGAAAGTTTTCATGCTATTATTCAGCACTTGCAATGTGTCTACTTATCTGAGTTTAGGAAAAAGTACGTTAAGTTAGGCAAACATTTCGTCCTGTGTTAAGTAAAAATGTCCAAGGATAGCTTTCTGGAAAAATTATATCTCTGGGCAGTTTTGTCCTTGGAGCCGAAAAAACAAGACTTGAGGCATGAGTAGAAAGGGGGATTGGAATGGAGCCGAGTGGTTGCAGTGAAGATGAAAACTATTTAAAAGAGCCAAGAGTGTTCAGAAGTGTTTCGTGTCATGGACATTCAGGCGTTGCTAAGGAAGGTTGGGGTGAACGTAAATACTCATAGCGTTTTAGGTATATAAGAACAAACTATGGCAACTTGTACCAGGTACATGTGCGCAAATTTCTGTTGTTTGATGACATGCTGTTGTGACGTCATCGAAAACCTCCAAATCGTATAATGTTTGTAGTTGCAAATATTTATAATTACACAAACTTTTATAAGTTGCACTGTTTTATATTATGATTAGAGTCTGGACTGCCTTCCCCCAAAAGTGCGCACAGATTTTAAGGAAACTTAAAAGGTGCTTGAGGTGTCAACTTTTTGCGTGGAGAATGCCTTAAAAATACACAATAATTCTGGCTACTGCGTCAAAGATTTGATTACTGATTAATCGCATGTATAGTTTTTCTTAGGCAGCAGATCTGATTCAAATAAGATCCAAAAATCTAACGTGATTGCAATAATAACGAAAATTATAGAATTTCTAAGTCTTTAGATGTCATGTACCACTTCTATCAATTCATATTTGTTTTTTTGGGTTTTTTTTATGGTACAGCTTCATGACTTTTACTTGATTTTTTAAATTTACAACTTTTTCTAGTTCCGTGAAGAAGTGACATCACTCATCATTGTTCATACATTTACAACATTTGCCCGACTTGTTACTACGTGTACATTAGAAGTTCACGCTTTGTAAATTTTTCATTTTACTTGTAATATATACATTATGTATAAAACTATATATATATAGTTTAATGTTTTTACATATATTGTTGTCTATGTAATGTAACATAATATAGAATATTCATTTTTACTGTTCAATAAAAGCCGTTAGCGAATCGAGTTTGTGCAGAAAGATTGGTTTACTGATGTTGCCAGGCGACATTTTGTGGTAATACAGCTTTTGAATTAATACGGCTCCGAATATTTTTGCGTGAACATATAATTGTTTTTCTCATCTGCACAATGTTTTTTCAACTCTCAATCTTCTTTAATTTTATGTCGGGGTAAAGTTTTCGCAAACTAGGGCTTAATTGTTAAACAGCGATAAACGTGTGGCCATATGCTTCTGAATAAAACGATTAACCAAAGTCATGCAGTTTTAACCCTGTATTATAACATCTAAAATTCATGGAAAAACCCTCATTTTTTTCTGTCCGGAATCTCGGAGATCGAAACTGCATAGTGTCAGTGGTTTTATCACCTGTTGAAAAGGTAGGGCTTCCACACCCAAAATTCTGTTGCACTGTTTCCATATACGCAAAGAATGATGCGAACTTTATCTTTGCCCGGTTATGCATGGGAAAATTGCTCAAAGATTGCCAGCCTTTCCCCCAGGAAACCCAAACCTTATAGTATTTAAAGTTGGTCGATTGATCAAATGTACATTGTAGTAAAGTAAGTAGTGACTTCACCAACGAAAAGTAGGTTTCTATTCGCTGCGTGTCGAGAAAATAAACTAACTCATTACACAACAATGTTAAATAGAATTATTATTATAAGCTAATTACACAATAATATTTAATACAATTAATGGATTAATTTAATACAAGTATGGCGTTTTGCCGTGTATATTAATGTTCTGCCATGAAAATTGTTTTACAGTGACGATGTTTCGCCGTGGCTGATATGGTCTACCGTACCAAATTATTTAATCGAGCAAAAACAACAATTTGGCCTTTTTCTCACAGAACCTCAAGAGTTTCTCAACTTCATGAACTCAGTGCTGCAGTGTGACTGACTTCATTGCTCACATTCATGAAAACCTCTGCTAACCCTGTTATTTAGTCTTTCTAATCTTTTGGCTGGACACAGACCGAACACATCCTAAACCTGAGAACAATAATTAAAGTGAGGTTGGACCTAGGCTAAATAAGCCGAATGTAGCTTATCTTTATCAACAAAATCCCTAAATCGTCTTACACCTCCTATGGCTGATGTTATGTTCATACAGATTTTATCGTGATATCAGGAGATGACCGCATGGGTTTTTTTATTAAACTAAAAGAAGCGACGCGTTTCAAAAGCATTTTTGTGATTAAACGTGATGTGATGCATTTCGGAAGTATACTTTTTTTGTAAAATGCCGTCTTAAAGTTCGAACTATTCATTTGCCGGTCGTACTGTCATTTGCATTTTGTGAGCATTAAACGGTAGATTGTAAAATTTGATATGAGCCAAATATCAAATACCATACACTTACAAAATGCTTTGTCCATTAATTATTGGATGTGAGGCAATGTGGTGTGTTTTCAAAGCATTTTTCTGGTAAAACGCCTTATTGCAATACTGACAGACAAACGGCTTCTTTGGGGCATGGGTTCTTGAGTGAGTGTTGAGTGTCGAACGCAGGGTAAAGCCTTTCCCACAAACATCGCACTTAAATGGGCGTTCCCCGGTGTGACCATAAATGTGAGCCTGCAGATTTCCTTTTTGATTGAAGCCTTTTCCGCAATATGTACAGTGGTACATGCGCTCGTCAGAATGCGTGCGCATGTGGTAGTTTAAATGGGTCAACTGTTTGAATCCGCGCCCGCACTTCTGGCATTTGTACGGTTTCTCACCTGTGTGCGTGTATTGGTGAATGCGTTTGTCGATTTTTTGGTGGAAGCCCTTTCCGCAATAATCACATATGTAAGGCTTGTAGCTGGAATGTATTTTCTTGTGCGTGTGCAGGTTGGAAGCTCTGCTGAATGATTTATCGCACTGAGAGCAAGTGTGAGACTTCACGGACGTATGGGTGACCTGGTGACGGGTTAAGTTACCCGGCTCGCGAAAGCCCTTCCCACATTCCTTGCAAATGTAAGGTCTGTCAGAATCAGGTGCGTCCTTGGTTGGTGATGCGCTTTCAATACCAATCACGTCGTCTTCCTTAGTTGTGTTTCTGCATTGACTTGGCGGCACAGGGGCCTTAAAAACTGTCGCTGGTTCTGTTGTTGAATCTCCCTTGATTTCTTGTGCGTGACGGGAATGTTTCCCACGGTCATCCATTTTCTTGTAAAAACGTGAAACCAACTCTTCGAAATGGTCAGAATCCTCGCGCAATGTCTTTTTTTCTGAATTGGTAGGGGTTTTTTTCCATCCTGTACACACGTTTTTTGCCGAATTCGACAGAGAAAGTTCTTTCGTTGAAAAAATTTCTTTTACAGAAGGCGTCAGTTTCCACTCTTCCTCCTCTTCGCGAGGCTGTCTTTCATTGACTGGGGCTTTTTGAGACTCCGAACCTCGGAGGAAACCTTCGAACCGTCCTTGGGCCTTCCACTCCTCGGTTTTCCAACGTATTCCTCCAATTTGTACCTGTGGAATATCTTTGCTCATCGACCATCTTCTCTGATGACTTGACAAAAAAGGCGGAGCTGTTAATGGCCAGGTCGGACGTCTTTCGCCGATTCTTTGAGGAAAGCAAGAGCAACCATGATCTGTGCAGAAAAGCACTCTACTGTCTGCTGGCAACCTTCCATGGGGAAACCATGGAGGGTAGTTGACCATCATGCTGTTCTGTGAAGTCATTAGCAAACTTGAAGATGGTCTATCAGGCGAGGAAATGGAAGGTATTTGATGTTGAGGACGGGGCACGGCTGGATGCGTGATCATAGCCCACTCAAATTTAGCATGCTCAGCACCATGGCCATCCTCGGTTGATCTTTTGCTCGTACGGTTTTGGTTTAGTTGGAGTAGTCCGTTGTGGCTGTGGATCGGTTGCTTTAGATCGAAAAATTGGTTCTCTAAACTTATTGTAGTATCAGATGATATGCAGGGGTGACTCCTTTCACCTATAGAATGAGAATGAAATAATCTGGTTACTTAGAAAACTGCTTTTTGTTGTTATTGTTTTTGTATCGTTGTTGTAGTGGTTTGTTGCTGTAGTTGCCATGATATGTAGCTGGTATTGTTGTTATAACTGTTGTTTGGTTTCTCGGGTTATTGTTGGTTGCTGCAGCTGGCATAGCTTATTTTGTTGCTGTACGTGTCCTTGTTGTTGTTGTTGATTCTGTTCCCATTGTTATTACGGTTGCTGTTGTTGCTAATGTTTTCTTCATAGTTGTTGTTAATGTTGTAATTTTTGCTGCTGTCGTTACAGTAGTGTTGCTGTGGGGCTTCTTTTGTTCTTTCAGTTGTAGTTGTTCAGAGTTCCCATGGTCCCTGAAAAGTCCTTGAAAATCAACAGAGTCCTTGAAAAAGTTCTGGAATTTTCTTGCGACTGCGCTGACAATAATTTAAACATGCTAAAATTACTGATTTAGAATAAAGTGTATTGTTTGCTGGTGATAGTCTAGAAAATTCGAGGTCTGCGATATTTTTTGACTCCGTGTGTAATTTGTAAATGAAAACATGTGTAATGTGTAATTCAAATTTTGACTCCATGTGTAAAGAGACATGTTATTGACCAAAAACCAAAACAGAAGCAATTTTCAAAGGTTCTTTTTTTCAGTCAAGATCCTTGAATTTAGTGAAAAAAGTCTATGAGTTCCGTGTTTGTTGAAGGGCAGGAACCCTGACTGTTACTGTTGCTGGTATTGACTCTGTTGTTGTTGGTATTGATTCTGTTGCTGTTGTTATCTTTGTCTTTCTTTAAGTTGTATTTCTTTTTTGTAATGGTGAGAGCTGCTATGGCGACCGTCTAGCCACTTTCACTTCCAAATGTGGACACAGTTTGAAGTATTGAGCAGTTTAAGAAGAACATTTGCTGTCAAACGTAACTCAGGACGAAGAAGTTGACAAGTGTTCTTAGACGTAGGCCACTGATCGCGCAGGATTTCCTATATTTGCCCGACGACGGGCACCCATGGGAGGCACGTGCCCCGCCGCCACTGCCGTAAGCTAGCGAACCGTTAGTAAATTTTTAACAGGGAATTCACAAAGTTATATAGGTTTGTTACAACATTCTTTATATAATTCCTGGTTTTATTCCAAATAAATCTATTCATAACAGCACCATCAGTCGTCAAAGTGGCTGTAAATAAAGCCAACGATTGTCATCACTGTCTTCTTTGGATTGGTTTTAGCACTCTTCCATTTCCCGTTCGTACCAGTGCTTGTTTTTTTTCAACCTTCGTTGTGACATTTGCAGTGTATAGAGCGTTTTCACATGACGTCATAGTCGCCATGTTGGTGTTCCTTAACAAAAGAATTTTGATTATCTTCTTTTGTTGGGTACACCAACATGGCCGACATGACCGTTGTTCTTTGAATCTCTGGGGATTGAGTGAAAACGCTCCATATTGTGGTTTATATACTCTTTACTTACCTCTCAATGGGTCCGTCGCCGCTTCCATTGATGGTCGCGTTCTTACCAAAAAGGATCTGGGCATCGTTCGTTTCTTAATATCTGCATCGGAACAAAAAAATCGAAAGTTTTGGTGGCATCGTTCTTTGTAAATCTTGTTGAATAACAAGGAATCGTTGTCATGACCTTGAACCAACAGTCACAGCGAACAGAGGTACAGCCGAATGCCCATTCTTGTAAAAGCGATGTTTTGATAGTTATGATATTTTGTTGGGATCGTAGAAGCTGAATATTCCATTGTCTGGATGTCTTTTTTTTTTGTTTTTCAACTACAAAATCGGCATAAATTCCAGAGGGAAGTTTCCAGCACAAACTGCGTTTACCCCTCGTTTGCATGCCCCCGGACTGCGAAGTCTTGAGCAGTCTGATATTCTAACAAATATTTATCCTGGCTACGTTTTCGCCAGCTTTTCATCGTATCTATACCACGTGAGTTCTATTTAGAAAACCAAAAGGGTTAGAAAAACTGACGTTTTTCTACACCTAAGTTCCCACTGTTTCCCAACCCTTTTCGTTTTGTACAACTCGTTCAAAACTGCTGACGCGGCACTCCACTTTCATATCATTGTTTGAATTCTAGATAGTTTGAACGAAAAAAGAGTTCATTACTACAGACTAATTATCTGCAAATCCTCGAACAGCTTTGCACAGGTTTTCAGTATTTCGCATAAACAATTCATCGCCAGTTTCTTTGTCAATGTGGATCGATCTTAGGGTTATCGATTTGAGACAAGATCGACTGTGGAAAGTTGGCTCGTTTCAACTCACTTGAAATGGATCCCAACGTGCAACATGCACAGTTGTTACAGACATTAAGGTCTACGACGTCAACTTCGAAGACGACATTCTTTAACGAAAGGAATTCTCCATGCAAAACAAAGACAATGAATACGTTTTAGTTTCATGGGTATTTACGTTGTCGTCGCTCTGTATACAACGCCATTGACAGCATACTAACTGCTGATTACTAATCCGGTTCATGTGGGAGGGGGGGGTTGGGTGTATACCAGACGACTAGCGAACGTTCGTCAAGCTCGTAATCTCAGAAAAACGATTTCTGGTTTTCCCGTCTAGGGCATCGTTTGCATGTTGACGTTTTCATGGCGAACTGGGAGAGATAAACGCTATTGTATAAGATTGACTTCAACCTGATACTAACGTCGTTTTTGAAGAACTGAAATGTTTTGGAGGTAATAAAAAAGCCACAAGTATCAAATGCGATAGTGAATCAACCGTGTTTTCTTTCAACTCAGAAATATTAAAGGACGTGGTCTTTAAATCGACTCCACAGTATTAAGCGATGGCGCACAGTGGATGGATTAACTAACGTTGAAGTCTACCACGTTTTACCTTTTTCCATTTTCGAAGGCTCACACCTGGTCCTGGTATGGTCCTACAGTGAGCATTATATCCATTATTTACCCTAGCTATTCCTATGTTCATGTTGTAATCAACCGAACGTGTTATGTTTGTCACGTCTGTATCGAGTTGAGTCAAGGACGCCGCGTACAGTCCAATCGAAAGGGAACCGATGTAACCGCTACATCATCGATAACCAGCTTGGAATTCTGCGTGTATTAACGATTGCTGTAGGCCAGAATTAACCGGTTAGTCTCATCGACATCAGCCTGGTCGTGTTGGAACCTGTTAGATCGACTCGTCCGGCAGTTCGTGTGATGTGCGGCAGTTAAGGACAACGACAGGCAATAAAAAATAGATCAAGGAAGAAGCCTGTCCGTATGAGCAAATCAATCGTACCATTCTATGTTTTACGATTACATGGGATTACGAAAATCAAGTCGAGTCGCGCATCTTTCACTAGAGGCATAAGGCTGGTATGAGGCCGTCTGCTTTGCCGACAATAAAATCGAGATTGCCCTCGTGAATTGCAGTTGTCATTCTATGGCGATCTTGAGACTGATATTGTCTTAGCGAAATATCGCGTTGTAGATACAAGTGATTATTTCGATACTGAGAGCACCGTAGCGTTATGCTCAATTGTTGGCGAACGTTATTTCAGTAGACTCCCACTCATCTCTGTACAAGTTTTATCTTCATAAGATAGAAAAGTGGGGTGTTGCGTAGGCAGTGTCGATCGATGTGTATACCCCCGTTTACTTAGGGGATTTTTGCTGCGATTTTTTCTCATCCTTATAGATGAGAACAAATGGATCCACTCAAAAAGTATTGGACCACTTGTGCAAAAGCTATATGGTTCGGTATTCTCGCGTGGAGTCCATTCCATCACATGGGTCAGGATGGGAAAATTTGCAGTAAAAATTGCCAATGTGAACGGGCCTTATAAGACCAAAACGGTTGTGAGACTGGCGAAAATTTAAGTTTGTAGCGCTAACATTAAGTGACGTTCACTCAGAACGTCAGTTCTACGAACAAAAATTCTCATTAGCGTCTTAATCCTTTCGGTCTTATCTTAAAAAGAGTTTTAACGAATATATCAGAACTTCACATTTAACCTTTATGATTCTGAAATAGAATATCAGAACTTCCATCTCAACTTCGCACTGGACAGTTTATAAAATTAGAGGATGCATCATGAATATTAGCTGGAGACTCATAAACGTTCCAAAATGAATCTGTATATCTCCGAACGAGTCTGCCATAACTGCACATATAGATATATAGTTATATACATGTAAATATATATATATATACAGTGAGATATTAAAGAGTCTTCTCGTCGCTACTCTGAGTTTCACGTTGTTCACGATCTTCAGGCTTGTTCCCTGATTGTGAACAACATGAAACTCAAAGTAGCGACGAGAAGACTCTTAATATCTCACTGTAATTTAGCTCTGCCACATGGTATTGAATACTCTATTGTATTTTTGCAAGCACCGCTTTAGATCTGTTAGATATATATAGGGAGAGAAAGAGGGAGACATTATTATTCATCTTTATTCATCTAATAGATAAATACCAAAGCAAACGTTTGGCTTTACAATATCAAACTTATAATAAAATTACGTATTCATATGGACTTGAATAAATATACACAAAAAAAATTATTTTTATAAAGACTATTTATAAAAGTACGTTTAAATCTTTCCGTTTTAAGACTAGACAGTGTATAATCGTTGCCACGCTCGTGCGGTTTGTCCAATTTCGCTTTTTTGGCAAAAGTTCATATAATGCATGGTTAGGGTAATGGTTAGTCAAAATCTTTTTTCAATAGTTGCTTATCTCTGCTTTCCAGTATTTGTTCAATAAACAGTTGATGCAGGATGTATCCATATTTGAATACTCGAACGAACAGTTTTGTCAATTTGGCTGAGATACTGTACTTATTATACATGAAGCGCGTCCCCAAACTCCAGAGTCAAATATTAATGAAGATGTATTGAGATATTAACAGTTTAAAAATTACGAAATGAAAATGAACAGTAAATTGAAAAAGAATATGTGAGGAACAGATTTCATTTTAAAACAACATTTTGATTTCTACCTTTCCTTAATCATATTTGAATTTGTAAAGCTGAAGATGCAATGAGCCTATCTTTCTATCTATCTTGGGTCAACAAATTTGCAAACGAGTGTTTACAAATATCTATTTCACGATTGATGCCTATATCGATATCTCTACCTATGTCTATATCTTAAAGTTTATAAGTACTTATATACCTATATGTGATATTTTTTTCATTTGAGGCAAGTGCAACATCTTACCTTTGTCAGGAAAAGCCCTTCTGCTTCAGAATATCAACAGATCTTGGCAATGTTTGCTCGCAAAGTATCCGCACTTGTATCGTCCGAACAGTATTAAACATAAAGTACAAATCCTATTGGCTGAGGATATCGTACGCTTGTATTCCATTGGTCGGTTTACGCTAAAATGCGAGTTGTTTTCGGTAATTAAGGGCATTTGCGTTCGAGGCAGGTCCTACAGGAATATGCAAACACGACCAGACACAGCTAAGCTGTATACACCTGTGCCTTGGTCGTTAGTAAAACGACTCATATACGCTTTGTCTTTTATGTATTGATTGTACATATTCAGTATTCTATTCATGTGGAAAAAGGCCAAATTTTGCCAACGGGTAGACAAGACTTCGGTTGAGATCAGATATGGTTTTACGCTATTCTGGCTTGAAAAGTTTTGAATGTAGCTTACACAACTACTAAAGTGGTTTTGTAAGCTACGTTCAAAAATACTCAAGCCAGAGTAGCTTGAAACCATGTCTGATTATTCAACTGACTGCACTGAGAAATTGTTCGTTTGAGATCGTTTAAATCCATGCTCAGATCAACTACCAAACGGTTTCGGTAGTAATAGCATGATACGTGCGGTACTCAGCCATAAACTTTAGAGCGTTTGAGATGGTTAAGTCGCAACTTAACCATCTGGTGATGCTGGCGTTGTTTTTGTATTTTTGTAGTAACCCCATGGGTCGCCTTTGTTATGTTCATATTTGACATCACGCTTTCTCCTGTTCTTTAAACAAAGTTGTTGATAACATTAAAAGTAATGCGCTGCGGAAACGGTTAAAGGATATAGTGGCGTTTGAAGCCAAAATCCCTCCATCAACTTAAAGTACCATTTCGTTTCATCTCTTCGGTAGTACACGTGTTTCAGACGTCTATACACCGTTAAAAACTGAAAATGCTACAGTCTATTCTATTTCAGAAACAGCCTCAGGGTAATATGAAACAATAACTTCACATTTAACCTACACTGCTGAAGTCAACTGAAAAAGTTGACTAGGGATTTAAACTCGCGCCTTCGGGAATCCGGTCCGCCGATCTACCTGTTGAGCTATCAAGCCTACAAGGATTGGAGGCGAGTTATTATCCAACTTAAGTGCACGAGATATTCTTGCAACAACTTAACGCGATCCAAGAGGATGGATGTTCTAGAGGAGGAGGATGATCTAGTTTTACAAGATTTCTTGATTTCTTATGTTCTACCTTTAAATGAAGCGCCAGGTTTCTTTTCCGGACAGTTTCTTCCATTCTCTTGGAAAAGGGGTAGCATCTGACCAAGAATTACAGGTGAGAACTTGTGGACGAATTCTAATTTAATCATTGAATTAATGTTATAATTTGGTTTCTTTTGAGTCGCAACGAGCCTTTGTGATTCAATTTTATATGCTACGTGACTCACAACCAAAAACCGCCGAATAAATGGTCAATGTAAAAGACTGGTGACTTAATTAAAACTCCATTGCCAGCCGACAATTTGAAAAATATAAGACAAAACATAATGCGAAAATAAACATCTTGTGAGTAACTCAAGATATGAGCTAAAAACAACAAGACACAAGTGTAGCGATAATATTTCGA
>JBAHVQ010000529.1:81991-99975 GCA_036872915.1 Nanipora kamurai
CCAATTTATCTCAGATTAGTTGTCGAGCCCTCATGGTCTAGTGGTACGACAACCGTACCGGCAATCGGGAGACGCGGCTTCGATTCCCGTTGGGGAACTCACAACTTTTCTGAGTTTTCATAAAGCTTGAAGAACGTGCGTTTCGTTGTTTAATAAATGTTTTCAAAACTTTCAGCAAGCATAAACCATTAATCTGAAACGCAGGTAGTGAGGTCTTGGTTTCCTTTTTCAATACACTAATCAATATGAATATAACTTTAGTCTCAGCTTGTGTCAGTATGTTTGACCTCAAACGACAGCATGCCTACGGCTGTACCGAAAAAAGATGGCGGTTTTTCATTTAACCACAGTCCTTTGCAAACTTAAATTAGCTTCAATTGAAGAATTTTCTATATGTTACCATTAAATTAAGCAGCTAAGTTATTTCTTCTTACTAAATTTAATCTTTTTGAAACCTTGAGCTTCCTATTTTTCAATAAGATAGACTGTTTATTGTGCGCAAAGAATTACGGTTAAATATTACGGGTACGTCCCGGTACGTCCAATGTACAAAATGAAATGAACTTTTTTTTTCGTCATGCCAGAGTGATAAGTACGAAGGAAAGGCTAAAAAAAAAGCAGAAAGCAACGAGAACATTACCTTCTTTCTTAAATTATCAAGAATCTTTACTTCTATCAGAGCTTGCTGATGAAACCTACCAAAAGACACAATTAGTATGTACACTAAGTGTACACAATGTAACACGAACACCTTTCCTACGTGTACGTCTGTAAGCGATGGTTGTAATTTCACTGCAGCGCGTGTGCAAGTAGACAATGTTAACTACACGATTATCCAAGAACACGTGCATGGTAATTTTATTCACCTCTTCTTATTTCGAATAATTTTCACGGCTAAATATTGTCCAATTTTATGATCGAATACTTTCACTACTTGACCAAACGATCCTTTCCCTAAAATGTCCAGGATTTCATAGCGATACATCAGGTGATCTTTCGTCACGCGCTTGTAGCTGCCGTGGTCATCATCGTAGCCTATGAGAAATATTACAGTAAAATCTCCAACAGTAATTAAGAAATATCAAATCCTTTACCGTGTTAGAATACCGTGGTCGAGGGTGATCGCCCTCCCGTTTTTGGAGGTGCAAGGGAAATTTTGAATAAGTAGTTAACAAATCGTAGAATATTCATTGTACTTATTCATAAAATATGAATAAGTGGAATAAATATTCCTACTTTTGTTAACTTTCTGTTTATATTTAAAATTGTTTGGTATTGTGTAGTTATTGTTGGGGGCAGGCCCGGTGGGTTTGAACCAAAAAACGACCCCCCTTTTCAAATTCCTAGTTCCGCCCCTGACTTTGATCTATACACGTGGTGTATTCCGACAATGAAAAATCGTGCAAGAAAAAAATAAATAACAGGCATCTACGCGAATCTTAGTAGCTTTCCGAATAACGAGCAACATCCCAATTGTTTGGATCTTAGTACCTAAACAGAAAAAAAGTATTAGGAGTTTATTTTATTAAATAGTTGGATGAAACGAGAAATGCAAACCTCAAATGTTTTGGGCAGGATGATTTTCGCCATTAGCAAATCAGAGCTCGTGCACGATTCGTCTTGTAAATTTTTCTGGTAGAAGAGTCTATAGTTGTATAACACTGCGCGTACGATAACGGAACCTTTTACTCAGTGGCGGAAATTCAATCTTTTAGGTGGTGGGGCAAAGCCTCCTAAATTTCCGACTACAAGAGCCTCCTGTAGTCGCTGTGGAATTCTCAATGGCAGGACAGGCATTCAATCTTCACTCTTTTTTGGCTCTTGCCGCTTTTCGACATGATATTTCAACAAATTTAAACAAAGATGGCTACTTATTATGCATGTTCACTCGGTTCGTGGACTAGCACTAGTTCCAGTTTCCCAGTGGCAAACAAGTGCCTGGGTACGACGACTGATGCCGTAAAGCAAACAAAATAGCTTGAGATACATACGAGTTGCTGTGGCAACTTTTTTCTGTTTTCAATATGTTCTTTCAGTATTTCCGAAATACCGACAAAAAGTGGAAATTTCCGACAAATTAGTAATTTTGAGGAAGGTGGGGGCGTTGGCCCCGCATCCCACCTCAATTCCCGCCACTTCTTTTACTTACTGATGTTAATCACCCATTTTAGATCATATGATGTATAGGGCTCTTTGTAACTTAATTATATTCAGATTACGTACATACACGAGAACGTAACTCTTGAAATGATACACAAGCAAAACATCAAGTGGTCGGAAATGGGTAATTTACATCCGTAAGTAGCAGGGTCCATTTTCAGAGCGAAGTTTGGCTTAACCCTAACGTGCAAACGAACTATCATCATGTGTTGACTACATTACTCGAACCATATGTACTAGTTAAAGACCAGGTTTGGGCTACATTTGGTGCCGCTATTTTGCAAAATAGTGCAATAAAACTGTGGGCCATTTTGCGTCGTCTCATTCTGCGAGGTGTTTTGGACATTTGATTTTGATCGAGGTATCGGTAGGTTTTCCAAGTGACTTGCCCAGTTATAGTCTGCGATTTTAGCTATGCAATCATTTCTAAGGTACTCATCTGCTAAATCCCATAGTTAACAACCGCTGTTTTCTTTTTTTGTGTCGGCAGTCAGGGATATATGGGTTCACACTGTCGTCGGGCACAGAGTGCCCAATGTTCTTGCACGAATCGCAAACTACCATGCCAGTAGTCTTCTACTGGTATGGTAGTTACGGTAGTTATGGTTAGCATATTCTGTCACAGCTATTGCCTTATCACATCTGGTCTAATATGACCTCTATAATTTCCTGTTTTTTCCAGCTACCAGAGGTCTACCAAAGAAACAAATTCAATACACACCGTTGTTACAAGGTGTCCCTGGTGTTCCCTCAGTTTTGTTCGCTTCCAACCCCAGAAACCACACTTCAGGGTAATCTAAAATTTCCGACTGTTCAAATGTGGTCAGCTTGTCGCCAAAGGTCTTGATACAAACTGCAAAAGTAAAGGTACATTAGTAAAAGCAAAACTAATATGCTGCGCGGAAACGAATCGTCACCGAAAGTTCACGCAGAATTTTTCCTTGCTTGTTTAGCGTTTTTTGACCATTAATTTTGAAGGGGTATTCGTGTCGGATTTGTTTCGAACGTACAACCAGTCGCACTTCGGCTTGTGCTTGTATATCCAATACAACATCGCTGGTCATTTTGTCAACGGTACACAAACTTCTCACTGTATTAAGGGGCTAAACGTTTCTTTTGCCTTGTAACGGTAAATGTTTCTTTTGCCTTGCAACGGCCCAAATGTTTTTCTTGCCTTGCAACGACATTTGAACGACATTTAAACGACAGTTGACAGATTAAAAACTTACAGCTTGGGGTCAAAGGAAGGACAAAGCCATTGGGATCTTGACGAACATTTTGTTTCTTTTCTACGTTGACGCTAGGGTAAAACGAACAGTGAATAACACCAGTGAGAAAAATTTTAATGTATAAAGTTAAATGTTAAGATGGACGTACACCTAACTCAAAAAGTTGCACAAAGACTGGCGACTTTTTAAAGGTGACAAATTATCTATGTTATTTGAACTAGAGCTTTTTTCTAAACCCAAATTATAGGATCAAGGCTGTTCATCCGAATTTACAATAAACCTAAAAGAATCTCTGATTTTAATTGAAGAAAAAAATAATTCTTTCTAGGATTTAAGAGACCAGTCTACTAGCATAATTTTAATGGACAGATTACATGAAAAAAATTCAGCCCGGTCAACTTGGTTGGAAAACATTTCCGATTACATAAGAAGTTTGAGTCCAGAGGGACATTGAAATCGAGCCTACGGAGAAAATTGACGGTATACCACCTTTGTTGTCTTGATTATTCGTTTAACAAGTTTCAATGTGTCAACCAAGTTTTTTGGTCCGAGCTGAAAATTATAGCCTGATTTTATTTAGAAATTTATGACTCGCCGAATAAGCGACTTTTCGTAATAGTGCATGAGCGTGCAAATGCTTAGTGCGCAACCAGATATTTCGCAAGTTGTTCTTCCAAGGTCGGTTACTTTTACGACCGTTGTTCAACCATTCTTCTGGGGTTTTACTTGTTTCGGCTGCTATTTTTGAGACTTTTTTGATCGAAAGTTTGCGTTAAAGCCTTAAGATCTTCAGCTCCAACCGGGATCAACATACGAATGAAATTCGAAATAAATTCTACCGAATAGGCTGCCGAAACGTCAGTACCTAATGTAATCATCCGGAAGAACAGCATTAACAGATAAATTCCTGCGTCGAGAACACCAAAACTGACATTTAAATCCCTCAGAATTTCATCTGTAGTGTACCCTTGTTTACGTACAGATATGTAAAGACACTTCCTAGGCGAAAAAACTTATAATTTCTGAACTAGCCTCAAAATTTTCAGCTTTGGTATCCTTTAGAGCTTAAAAATTTCTGGTGACTAAAGAGAAGTCGCACAGATTCAATATACAACGGTTTGTGAACCAGGTCGCAGTAAGGACCTTAACCCTTTCCTGTATGATTTTCTTTTACTTTTGTTCTTTGTTCTCTTATTGTTTTATGCTTTGTTCTTCCAGTTGTTCTGTTATTATCACTTGTTGCTGTATAACATCACTAAGCGGGAAAGGGTTAATTTGATCGCCGTGATTGACACTTGTGGTTTGTCGAATGACTTCTAAAACGCTCCAGTTCTCCTGAAAAGACTGCAGTCTTGAGTTAAATTCAATCCTAAGCAATAGCTTTTGTCCCTTGGCGAGCTGACATCGTCCTGAAGACTTGGAAATGGTCAGATTGGCGTTGAATACCGAACGACGACGGTGTGGAGAATACTGTGGAGATTTAAAATTATTCATTTTATTTGTTTTGTGTTAAAAATTCTTTTGTTTAAACGACGTCCTTGAAGATGACGTCGTAAATCTTAATGTTCCTTGCAACGTGTATTAACCCTTTACCTGGCACTGTTGCCATTTGACAACTTATTGATTTTTGGCTAACGCCAGACGATTTTACCCGTTAAAAGGAGACCTCCTGAAAATCCGCCAGGTAAAGGATTAATTTTCTTAATCTTTCCCTGAACTGTCACTGGCAGCCTTGTGAATTTATCGGGCTCAATCATTTCGCAAAGCGTCATAAATTTCGCGCTCACATTTGCTAGATTTCTGACTCGCAACGCCTGGTCAGTAATTTCACAGTGGTTAAATATTTTGCCTAACACCCTTTTTAGCACCAATTAAGTACAGTAACGTTATAGTCCCACACGATTTTTCGGTATTTGTGTCGGTTCGGTATTGTAGGTTTGATGGGTGTCTCAAGGGAGCTGTTTAATAAACCATATGCAAATTTCGACCACCCTGTTTGTGTTCAACTTCTTGTTTCGCAGGAAATGAATTTTTGAGAAGAGTTGAGCGTTTATAAATCCATCCAAGTTTCTGCTTGAAGGTAATAAGCTTCAATGACACCAATACTGCAGTTATGTAACGCCATAAGGTCTTGTGCATCAGAACGCGCTCGGCCGTTATATTTGAACTGCTCGCACGTGTACTCAAGGTATTAACCTGGAAGTTCTCATGTCCTCTTGCTTAGATGACGAGAAAATGAGTAAAGACTTAGAGAGCGAAGTCATTAGGTGTATATGTGTCGTCTGTTTTGTCATCTGTTGTGAATGTATCAAGAGTTAACGAGAAATTGTTCAACACCAAGTTTGCCCAGACTAAAAAGGATTTTTGACGAGATGAATAACTACAGGAACGTCTGGCGATCATCTTATGGTAAGCTCTTACTGCGGCATATTTTCACAGGAAAATGGTCGCACGTGTGTAGGATTTAGAGTATTAGAAACGAGTAAAATCGAATGAGATCGAATGAATGCAGAATTGTCAGCGGCACACTGCAGCTACCGTTTTTCCTCAGATAAAAATCCAATCGACATAAAATATATCCACTGGGTAGAACTCATATCCATCGGATAGATTGTCCGAGTTAAATTGAATTCTACGACAGACACGGTGCTCCCAATTGACTGGATAGTTTATTTGGTACGGTGCAGTTGCCCGAAGATGCGTGTTCAAATCCCTCTAAGGTCAATTCATCTTAACGAGTTGACATTCGTAGTGTGGATTATCCCAGCACTGTCAATTTAAAGAGTGTTTGACAATAACAGCCTCGCTTAACAATTAAATATACAAATTTAAATATTGAATGACTTAAAAATATCAAAAAGGAACGGACGTTTCGACGAAGATATACTATATGGCCTTTGTCAGCAAACTAAAACGAAGGCCGTAGTGTCTTGGTCAAAACTTCCGTTCCTTTTTAATATTTCTAAGCCAGAGGTAACCAATATTTTATTGTCTATATATGATTTTTAACACGCCTGGTTACAGCTATTGGATTTTTACTCTCTCTGAACGTCTACGGTCAACAACTTCTATCATAATTTCTACGAGGAGTTTCGCGTATGAATCAGGAACTAAGTTTTGATTTCCCGCCTAGACAAAAGAAAGCGTACACACAAACTGTATTACCCTAAATTTTAAACATCACGGGCCTGATATCAGGACATCTTTGTCAAACAAAACATTCAGATTAATGAAGAGAGCAGTCATCTGAAGACGTATTTGATCTGTGGGTACCGGAACTCTCAAAGTTACATAAACCAGATCAATAAAAAAAATTGCTTCTGCAGGTGATAAAACTAAACTCTTCTTATTTGACTAAAAATAACTCCAACCACCTGCTACTTACAAATTCATTCAAAAAATGTAACCGTACAAAAAAAGAGGGTGACAGGCACATTTAACCGTAATTCTATGCTTGCAGTAAACGTTTTATCTTGCTGAAATATAGAAATTTAAGACGCTTAAATTTGGTAAGAAGAAATCTTTTAGAAACAAATAATAGCGGTAAAATATTAATTTTAAATGACCGACATTGGGATGTCATTATTACACCCCTTTTAAATTGTGCATTGTGATTAAGTTCAAATGATACGTTGCAAACGAGGATCGTATCATTTGAACTTTAAAATAGTGCAAAGGTGTTAACGCATGGCATAGAAGATCAGAAGGATTCAAATGTTGAAATATTTTGGGAGGATGGTTGGAAAGTTCTCTATCAGATATTAGATTTAGATTTATTTAAAATTACATCGCAGCCATAAGGCTGAATTTCGTAGTTATTTGCACCACAAGATATTTACGGTGTAGTAGTAATGAACGCCTTTCGTAAACAACGTCTAATGGCAAGGTATTTACTAAATAGTGCCATTAAGTGGACAAACTTGTAGTTCGGTAGTGCATCACATCGGTAGCACAATTTATACTCGCTTCATCTAGTCGCCCGGTAAGCCATTCGGGCTTCTCATAACCAGCCTCTTCAGTGCAAAGACTTTAATTAATTTTACCGTGCACTCGGCGTTCCGGGCAGCAGAACTTCACGGATATCAAGTTGTCAGAAGTGTCTACATTTTTAAATCAGTACACAATATTTCTAACTGATGTTTAAGCCATAACGGAGTCAATGGTGGCTTCTATGATGTAAACTACACAACACCATATTGACGTTGCTGTGTTCGCTATGCATCATGGGTAGTTCCAGACTACCCAGCGGGTAAACGGCCAGTTTGGCGCTTAATTTGATTGAAATCTTACCAGGTGATTTGGAAATACAAAAGTGGACCGGGACTATTTGTCAAATAGAAATCCATTTCCAATTTAAGGTATAGTTAATATCTCACGAACTATACCAGATTCTGTTGTTAAGTTCGTAATGAAAATACTTTTCCCTTTACTGAATAATGACAAAAAGTTCCAAACAGTTTCAAAAAAGACACAAAATGTTGCGACTGATTAACGATATGGAACTGGGTTTTTATTGTGCTGCTCGTCCAAGGCCTTGTACTTGCGGTCAGATCACCAGATTGCCTGAGTAACACATATTTGCCTCCTGTGGAGACTGGAACTACCCACATTGCAGTGGGAGCTAAGTATCGTGTATAAGTTCCATTGACAATTACCACTTTCTCCTCCACAAGGCACAACTTAATTGATACGTATAAAATACGATAGCTCATGACTCACTTCAGATTTTCCTGCTTCTTTACAAGCGGTGTAGAGAATTTTGGTACTTCAGAAATCTGCAGTCAACAGAGAAATGAAAAACGTTACGATCAATCCACCTTAACTTTTTAGAATAACTCGCCGACCTGAATCATCGTTCTTTCAAAATGCTTGCATGAGCAAACGCGATCCTTGTAAACGAATCTGCTTGACCTCGTTTATGAACTTCCTAAGCAACATTCCCAGAAATTCACTTATTCTCGCTCATATATTCGAAAACCTCCGTCTCTGACCAATTAACTGAAGCAACTAAACACAAGAGACAAAATAATGAGCCAGAGGAATAGAGGAAGTTAAAAGCCTTTATTTAACAATTGTAAAGCATGAAAAATATTGCGTTGTGTTCGATATTAGTAGGGGCCCAATGAGCGCACGCTCCCTTACGGCAAAAGAAAAATGCGATAGCTTTTAAAATCCCATCTGATGGAGACATATAAATACTCTCAGAAACTTTGGTTGTCTATCTGCGAGACGTCATACATAGTCGGACCTGCATTCATAGCAAACGAATGGATTTTACTTGACTTGTAGCACCAGTAGTGCAGAGAAAACAAAGTCATGTTTCCATGTGGATCGCATTTGCTGTGAAATGTTAGATAGATAAACTGTATTTAAGAATGGTGGACACATAACAGTCTAGCTGAAAAAGCAGTGGCCCTCCAAACCGCAAAACTAACACTAAAATACGATAAATACATTGGAAATAGATAGGATCGTAAAATTAAGAACTACGAATCATATATAGAGCTATTTAAACTTATAGTACTCCAGTGTATCTAATCACATTAAAACTTCAAAACTGTCAATGTCTTTGTACGAATTTATAAAATAACTCTTCAGCGATGACTTAAATTGGGATAAACTAGGTGTTTTATTTATGTTCAAAGCTAACCTTCGGTCAAGGTCCTTCCATTATGAAGCTTTTTCCGATGGTGAAACCCGGTGTTGCCAAATTAATCCTTATTTTACCGTCGCTTTTCGGAAGAACGATAAAGGAGTCTAAATTACGGCAATATTTTGCCGCGTTTTATCCCCTTTCTTTTCAAAAAAAGCTATCAGCAGTAAGAACTTTTATTTGCTTCACACATAATTAACGATATTCTGAAGAACTGAAAGAGCTCGCGTTCCACAACTTCATTTCACAAATAGCTTTAAATAAATATCTTTCAATGAAAAAATTGTTCGTGTGGACGGCGTCTTTGAAAACTTGTCAAGGAAACGAGCTGTATGTGTGCACGATTTTCTGTATTGTGTGATGGAGTGCAGGATTCAGGTTCATCTTCGAATAAACAGGTTTTTTTTACGAAAATGTGGACAGATAAAGCTGTTTTAAAGTTGTAGAACCATTGAGGTTTTGAGATGAGAACACATGTCAAATGAAGTAGGAATATAAAAGCGACCGTTGAAAGAAAAAGAAGAGGTTATGTGCGCCAACTTGCTTGCAGCAGTAAAAGGTTAAAACGTTCGTTATGAGATCAATAACGTTTCTGTTTCAAGTTCATCCACGAAGCAAGAAGTGTTTAAAATGTTCATCCATACACACAAACAAATAACACTTGTCGATAACATTTCAGTCAAATAATAAACTTGGTCGTCGTACACACGAGTAATGCTACCACAGAACTTGCTGAGAAAAACTTGGTCGTGTGTATGGGGCTTCAATGGCTAACGTTCCTCAGTGATTGCGAGTATTATAAAAGTATATAAGAGTTTATCTGTGCAACAAGCAGGTGTATTAGTGGTTTACATCAATTACGTGGGCGCCCATTTTAACGGTTTCTTTAAAAAAGAAACTCATTAGTTGGCATTGTATGTGACCTGTGTTCACAAGGTTGTCGTATCTTTGCTTTTGAATTAGATATCTTGATTACGGGGTCAGAGTTCTTTTCCCAGACAATAAAAATAGCGTTTTCTTCGGCATTATCCATCGCTAATGACCTAGTAAATCCTTAAAGTACACCGAATGGTTTTGTTACGCCCAGCTGAAGTTTAGCTGCTGCGGTTTTTTGCATTTCAAACGCTGCTAAGTTATACCTGCTTAAGTCTCGGTGTAACCTAACTTGATCTTTAGATACTTTAGCTGTAGAAATTTTGTACACTGAAACAGGCTAACACGCGTGTAATCTCTGTCCTGAGTCCGAGCAGTTCGCTGGTTAGAGCATCTTACCGGGGTTTAGGTTTGTCCAATCCGAGCTACCATATTCTTCAACTGTGTATATTACTTGCTATCTCCAGTATAGCTGAAGGTACTACCATATTTTTGCATGCATAGTGAGATGAAAAACAATTGGTACATGATCATCGGCGGGGAAACCTCCGCTTTTGAACATATTTCCCAGTTATTTTTGTGTCCAAACGTACAGACTTTCTCGCCGGGGGCCATATAAGGGTTTTTTTCCAAATTTACTTTGACCCATAAGACTTGTTTCCATACAGGCCGCCATCTTTATGAAGAAGGTTATTACATGAACTGTATGCTGTCTTGCAGTTGAGCAAGCAGGGTCAACCCTGGGATCAGGTAAAAGATTCTTAATTAGGACGTTAACATGCAAGAAGTGTCTTTGCTTTTGAGGTCATTTTAAGCAACTTGGTCCAATAAAGTTGACCTTAATTAATGGTTCTTGAAAAATTATTATAACATCCTTAAAATGAGCATTTGCGTTCTAAATGCCTATGTTTGCATTCGCGATTTTGCTGAATATTTTACAGCTGACCTGCCTATGTTTGAAATTGCCAGGGTCAACTGCTAGTGATTTTACAGCGACTTGGGCGACTGTCGTAATAGTGGCTTAAATTTGGTTCTAAAATTTTTGTTGCGATATTG
Organism: Nanipora kamurai; assembly: GCA_036872915.1. NCBI lineage: Eukaryota > Metazoa > Cnidaria > Anthozoa > Scleralcyonacea > Helioporidae > Nanipora > Nanipora kamurai. The sequence continues at coordinate 92,963 of JBAHVQ010000529.1, forward strand.
CTAACCAAGTAATAATTTGATAACAAGCAAAATACCACCAAAAATCGCTAGTGTCAACTGGCGTTAAAATAATAATTATATCATATTTATATTTTTCTGTCATCTTATTTATCTCTGCCGGAGCAGCAATGGATCAATTATCTTGAAAATGGAGTGACAGTTCCGGAATTTGATGACCATTGGTTTTAAAAATCTTCACTTGATTTAAAGTTGCATGCATAAATATTAGGAACCAATAGAAAGGTATATGAATTACAAAGAAAGAGGTATTTCGGTCAGCCCTATGGTAATATCCCGGTGTATGTTGTTTTTTCCTGGTTATCACCGACAAAAGCTACCGTAATTTAAAAACAATTTTTCACCATAGGTCGTATAGTTGGAAACCAGCTAAACACGTTCTTCACACGTAGGTTTATGCGTTCTATTTCTAGAAAAAAATCCTATTCTATAAAGGCTGTTTAAAGTTTCAAAACGCAGCTGCTTTTTTAAATTGCAGTAAATTTGCAGTCGACGAAGGCTACGAAATAGTTCAAGGTGCTCTAGAATCCATGTCTCGGAAATGGCACGGCTGACATAAAATGAATACAAAGTATACGTAAACTGAAGAAAATCTAGGAAATGTAAATAAAACCTCGACGGGTTAAAACCAAACTTTAATATTTCGCAACTTGAATTTGAAGTGATCTCAAACAACCACCACCTGCTCTGCCGCTTCTTGGTTGGAAATGCAATCGCTAAACAAAACAAAACTTCAAACCTAGATAATCTTCCTCTAGTTTTTAAAAGCGCGTTAAAGTTATAAAAGAACCATACGTGACCTTTGTGAGTTGATTATTTTGTTGACCACATTCCGTATCTTTACGTCTTTCACTGTGTTCTTTCGTTTCTTGTGCTTTTTCGGCGCGTCGGTTGCCAGCATAACTGTGACGGTCTGAAATGGATACATGTTCTCGTAGAATCCTGTGCTTTTTCATTCCAAGCTGGCGTCGCATTCTCTGCTTAAACTCTTTATAGTTCATTGCCCGAAACATCGGACCGGATCAGAGTGGGTCTTTCGGGTAACCACAGCACTTTTAAACCAGAATTCTAATCCCGGCAAATGCCTCACACGAAGGCAACATTACTTAAATCGAGTAAGCTTTCCTTCATTTGTCCTTCTTGTTCCACTGTCGAAGCTCAGTCGCCTTCAACAACTACATTTTCGACCTCAACGCGATCTGTGCAAAGCCCAGACTCTAAATAAGTATCAGAGGTCTGTGACGTCGAAGGAACAGTGAGCACTTAAAATATTAATCGCTACTTGACAGCTAACTATAAGGTGGCCAGGTGAAAGTAGAAAACCTTTTTCATATTAATTATGGCCGTTATTCTGCACCGCTACAAGTCTTCAACCCAAAGCCGAACAAACAAGCTAAACAGTCAACGTCTTTGATGTTAGACAATGACGCCCTTACATCCTAAGTTACAAAGGAACACAGGTCCCCTTTCGGCAACGAAACTTGAAAATGCTCTGGTTGATGATAATTGTACAATATATGATGAAGGAAATTTCATTCGACAATTTCGAGGAATCAATTAACCTTGAAACGTCGAATATGTGCAATCCACGATCTAATTAATCTTGTGATAAGGTTTTTCCAAACGAAGTAACCACAAGGCTTTGCTTTCGTTAGCAGCACTTTGAATTCAGAATCCGGCATAATACCGCAAAGAAACGGCTAATTCAACGATATTAAATAAAGATTTTTGATTCGCACAAAACAAGCTAGTTGTGCACAAAACTTGGCCCGGGAACTGGCGACAGCACAATGTTCTTTATTTATTTCGGGCTGTTATGAAACCAATTCTATTCCTATGTTTCATGGCTGCGAGGTAAAATAAATATAGCCGATGCTTTGTATTTATTAAAGACAGGAAGAGTGATGTCTCTTAAGATAAATATACATATATATATATATACCGGTCAAGATTAACATGAATGATGCTTAATGACGTGGGACGAGCAACGTAATTCGACTATAACTTAACGGCATGCCCTATCTAAGACCATTTAAACAGAATGGTCTTTTTCCACCAGGTAAACATAGCACATTTGATCTATAGAGTCGCCAATCTGTCACACCACAAATTATCATTGTGAAAACCCATTTAGGAATGCGAAATTTTCGGACTTGGAAAGAATTTACCCAAAATTTCCAGTTAAAAACTACCTAATGTCTCGACAGTCAAAAGAAGAAAACAAAGTGAGGACGAGAGTGCAGTTTATGCTTACGACAACGTGCATTACACGGTCATAAATCTCGAGGTTTTTAACTAGCATGGGAAGTTTTCGCAAACATTGAGGTTACAGCTTTGACAGCCGTAACAAGATTATCCTTATATTTGAACGTAACCGCCCTCTTCTTCCTAATTTGAGAACTCGTCCTCTCACTGAGAAACTCATTAACAAGATCAGGACAAGCACTGCTTCATGGCCCCAACGTTAACCGCAAGTGGTATGTGGTAATGAAAACCCTGCAATTCCCGACAGATATGGCAAATAATTGTCTCGACTTTATCACCAGGCGAGAGCCACCGAAGTCCATCGCGAAAGGTGGAGAAGTTACCCGTAAATGGACACACAATATCAAATCCAATTACTCGCCGCGTAGACTTCTGAAAGCTCGGAAAAACAAAGTAACACAACCTACAGCCAGCCGACAGTTTTTAAAATACAAGACAAAACAATCCGAAACATCAAGATATCAGTTAAAATCGTGACAAAAAGATTAATTTGTTTGGTGATGAGTTTAAAACAAATACGAAATATCTCTAGTTCAACTTTTTTGTCTTCATTCTTTTTGACCACTTCTTAGTAAGAAATGAAAACGTAATACGTTTTCAGTGTACCCGAGTTTGTCGAGAGCTTCCGTTTAGTTTCCTGAATGTATTCAGAAGTACGTTTAACATATAATTTCTTCTTAATAAATTAAGTTTCGGACGCGATTTAATGTTCTTTGAATGACAAACCCCGCAAATTTTACAGCGCATGGTCATTGTTCGAAATCCAACTGGTTAGCGTTGAAATGTTTGCCCTGGAGATTTTCTCGTTTATTTTGGTTTTTTCGATTTTTCGTAAGTTGATCTCCTAAATTTTCGCTTAAAATACGTCACTGTAGGGCATTTGAGGTTTCTTAAGGTAGAGATATTATTCTTGCTTTATTTAATTTTACACCAAACCAACTCTGAACGTTTTCGTAACCATAAAATCAGGTCAGAATAGATCGTTTGAGTTTACTCTTGTAAGAGGACTAGACTTCGTCCCTATCCTTAAACCAAATCGAAATTTCTAAAGCAACTGCGAGGGTTGGTACGTTATTCTGGTACACTGAACTCCTTAACAGAGTGTACTGGACAGCTGACTCCAGTCAATGAGCTAATCAAAAAGTCAAGCCAAAAATGGCCGGACGTGCAGCCATTTTGGTAGATTCCCCTAGGCCCCCACGTGGATTTGGTCGTTAGTGTTTAGTCCTCTCAGGTCAATTGACACGGGGGGGTTCCTGGGATTACTGAACAACGTGAGGGTTTTAGTTTTCGACCCCCTGGAAGAACATTTTAATCGTAGAACCTTCTGGAAAAACTGACCTTAGATGGAGCTCTAACTCCCTAGGAAATCTATGCCTTAGCTGGAGACCTTACCCGCTGGAAGTCATAATAAGTATTTGGTGTCCCAGGGGGCTAGTTCTTGGTTCCGGTTGGGGTTAAGTTTAGAGCTATTGTTTGTGCTAGGGACTGGTTCTAATTAATGTGACCGCGTAAGGCACTGAGGAAAACGACCACAAAGGCCCTATGTCGGCCATTTTTGGCTTCACTTTTTGAGTGGCAGTCAGCCTTCCAGTTTGTTCTAGAGTTCAGTGTTCTGGTACAGTTCCGTGAAGCCTTATTTCCACCAGTCAAAATTTTCCGCGCGCCCTGCTTCTGTCATTTGTCCCATTGGCTTTCGGGAACCCAGGAGTTCCTGAGAGCCAATGAGAAACAAGAACAAAGCAGTACCGGCGGTAAATCTCACGTAGTGGAAATTAGGCTACATGAGAACACACCGTGACTGGAATTGTATTTTTAAAGACATTTTCTCGTTTAAGAATTGCTGGAAGACCATTTTGTTGATTTTGTTCCATTCAGGATACGGAATAACCAAATGAACAGGTCAGCGAGCACCTTAGGAAGTGATAGAATCTGATTTATTAATGGTCTACAGTTTTCAACCGAAAAGGCTAATGAACTTCAACTTTTGAGGTAGCCGAACTGCTGATCTACCAATCAATCTGCTGAGTCAATTAGTGCATTAAATTTATGAAATGGCTTTCGCAGTGATAGTACTCAGAAAAACTTATCATCGTGTTAGTATAAGGACAATAATAGTAGCAAAATACTGCACATCCTCAAAGACGGCATTAAAATAACATCGGGTTAATCTGACCTTAACACTCCGTATGGTTCTACTTTATTTAATGCTTAATAAAGTCTGAATCCACTTATTTTTTTATTTTTATTTATGTTATTTCATTTCATTTATCTTTTTTATTTACTGATTTTATTATTGATTTTTTGATTTATTGTTTTTAAGTTTTTTTAAAATTAATTTTAGTTATTTTATTGACTGTATTGACAGATGCTGTGCGGCATGTGGTTGCTTTATGTAAGTAGATGGAAATTGCGCATGCTCCTCAAGCCCACAAACGCAGAAAAGTTTTCAAAACTGCGAGCACATAATGAGTATTCACGGAATGACGGAACCGTATACTTTTTAGAACCGTTTAAGAATCGTTGAAAAAGCGTATCTTTTACTTTGCCCTATGCAGGTTGCAGAACGGAAGTACGAATTGAATAGACCGTATTTAGAATGACTGCCAGTATAAATATTCTTTTATGTGCATCTTAAGCCTTCCTCACTTCGTTTGGAAGCAACAATTCTTTTAAATTACAACCAGCTCATAAAAGAATACTATGAACTTCCTACAAAAAAACAGAATCTCATAACTCGATGACTCTGGTAAATCCACAAGGATTAACCAGAAACATAACATTTGATCTCGAACTTTCGGGTAACGGGATCGCTGATCCACTGAGCCACTGCATCAGTAACTGTGTTCAATTATTCAGATGGCTTTCACGGTGAAGATATCCTTGAAGTTTTTGTTCATCACTTTAGTGTGAGGATAATATTGTAACGAACTCAAAATATTGCACATCCTCGTAAATGGTGTGAAGTCAACATCATAAGATTATCATGAAGTTGAACAATGATATGAAAGTGGATTGCTTCGTAGGTACTGTTAAGCGACGAGTATGAAGCTAAAGGGTATGGAAACTGCCGCAAATTTAAGATAGTAGAACTGACGTTTTGTGTGAAGATCCTTCGTCACAGTGAAACGTCAAGGTTTTCGCTCCAAACGTCAGTTCCACTACGTAAAACTTTCGTTTGTTCTCTGACCCTATCGTGAACTTAACCCTCTCCTAAACTGTCATTTTTTCCATATTCTGATGGCGTTATTCCGTGTTTTGTGCTGGGAACTTACATTTATTCCACGATGACGCTTCCCGCCTGGCTCCTCACTAACTAAATGTACGAACTTAACCCTCGTAATGAGTCTACTATTAACCGCAGTCCTGCAACTAAATCCAATCTTTCTCCGAACCAAACGTTATCCGGGTCTGTAATTCTTATAATAGCTCTACTCTTAACCACATTCATTAAATTAACCCAAATGTTCAAAACAATTACGACTGTGGTGCATATCCATCGGTTCATTCGTCTAAGGCGTAATGAGAATACATGGAATGACCGAACTGTGTTCTGGTTATACCATGGTTTAAGAATTGCTGACATTGCTTTTGGTATACTATATGTTACAGGTAGCAGAATGACCGTAGTTTATTACTGAAAACTTAATGCGATTTGAATTCGAACCTTCGAGTAACTGGATCGCTCAGTTATCAATTGTAAACCATTGGTCAACCAATGTGTAAATTTCTTTGAGATGACATTTGTAATGAGGATTACCCTGTTTTGTTTTTTTTTTATCATGTTGGATGGTTTTGTGATACAGTCAAAATACAGCACAACCTCCAGGCTCAACAACAGGGTTAAGTTGTTGTAAAAAACTCGTCTGCAACTGGATGAAATGAAAAACTCTCATAGCTACCAGCAGACTCAGCTTAACTGCGATTTGGTGAGGGAGTGAAGTTCGAATCCCACATTTTCTTTGTCACCGTGGCGATGCTGTCATTCTAAAATAGTTCTTTTAGGTCTCTTGGTTTGCCTTTATTCACTTTTCGTTTTCTACTTAAATGCCTCATGGTAAGCAACAAAAATCCTCTAACACCAGCTTGAAACATACGTTCTGGAGCAATGTATATTCTACCTTGGGCAAAGCTTACTCGTCAGCAGTTATGTCTGTTATTCATTTTCTTTTTCATGGATGGTCATTTCTTTATAAGGAGACGTTTTCCTCGGCGTTTCCATTGCATTTTCTGAACTCCCTGTCTTTGAATCGTCTTTAAAATGTTCCCGCCAAAACAACATGATCTTGGGCAGTGACGTAGAATTGTGGGGTAACGTTTGTTTGGACAAAGACCGATCCACTTGCCGATGCTTGAGGGTTCGAAATTGAAGGTGGAAATGCATTCACAAAACTGTCTTGTAAATTAGGACATCCTGATCTCTCCAGACCAAATATAAAAGATTATTCCTAAGCCGGATTACAATGATATATCACATTCTTATCGCGTAGAATACAATCAAATTTAATTCGAATTTTAAGTTGTCGATTATTGACCGCTGATATGAATTCGACTATTGATAATCGTATTCCGATAATATTCTAATGACAAATTTCCGAGAATACACAGTAGTCTCATGGTAAATAGTCTTCTTTCGCAACCAGGTGAAGTGTAAGTCATATTCAAAGTGCTACTCTGGTTTCGTGGCCAGCAAAGGGTACATGCAATTAGCCCAAAAACTTTTCTAGTTA